>OOFC01019700.1:0-10168 GCA_900323345.1 Pseudochromis fuscus
TTGAACTTAAACAGCAGTGTTTCTCATGTATCGGCAGCACAAAGCTCGTTGGCTTTTTACAAGCTAGCAAGCTCCGTGCCGCCGATACGTTTAGCGTCGTCACATCAGACCCGGTCAGAGTGGACCACATGAAACTGTTTGAATAAATTCAATAGCAGCTTATAGACAAGTGCGCTCAATAGTCCGGAAAATACGGTAAGTATGACTGTTGGAGCGTATGGTGCGCCTGCAAATGTTTCACAATAAAAATCTTGAAGGCTTTCTGTCCACTAAAACACAGCAACAGGAAGGTGCGTCTAAACATACTGTACATACTTTAATTACTAATCTTTGAAAGCAGGGTGGATGATGGTGCAGTGGTTACACTGTCTCCTCACAGCAAGAAGGTTCTAGGTTCAAATCTCAGCTCGGACCTTTGCATGGTTACTTCCTCCCTCCTTGTTAGGTGAATTGATTTTGCTATTTTGACCATAGGTGTGAGTGTGAGCATGGATGGTTGTCTGTCTTTGTGTTAGCCCTGCGGTAGACTGGCGACCTGTCCAGAGTGTTAGTGTTGTAGTCAAGACCGTACCAACCGAGACCAAGACATTATCGAGACTGGAGAGTATCGAGACCAAGACAAGACCAAGACTGTATACATCAAAGAAAAATCACAACAAAACAGTCCCAAATGACCAGCATCCTTTTTGTTTAAGTTAAGTTTTCTTTTACAGAAATGCAACAGCAAGACAAACTAATCTTCCTAGTGTCTCCAGTCATCTTCATCCACTCTCTGTGTACAGGGGCCATGTCACAAAGACCGTATGACACTACATATTCACTTGTCACAGTAGTGCTGGCCTGGTCTTGACCGGTCTTGATCAAAAAACCCGAGTCCACCGGATCCAAGACTGAGACAAGACCGAGTAAAAGTGCCTTCGATTCCGAGACGAGACCGAGACCCTTAAAAAGTGGTCTCAAGACCGGTCTTGGGACCAAGACTGATCTCGAGTACTACAACACTACAGGGTCATTACCAGCTGGGATCGGTTCCAGCGGACCCAGTTTGGATAAACGGGTACAGAAAAAGATTGAATGAGTGGATTATTTGAAAACCTGGCAAAGTGCTTTAAAAAAGTCACACTTTCAGATCACATGCTGGATCCAGGAAACTTGTTAGTTAGTTGTCGCTGAAACAGAATTTATTACAACATTCACACATTCACTGTTGATTTGGGAGCATCTTTGATGGAGGGATGACACTGGGTCGCTCTCATCTACTGTTTATATGAGCGATTTTTGGTAGCTCCACAGTTGCTCTCCCATCCTGACGCTGACCCACAGATGGAGGACAAACCTTGTGTAAACTGCACCATCAACACCTCGCAAAAGCAACAGACTGACATAACTCAGGCGGCCATAGGCACACATGCTGCACACGGCCGCACCTTTCTGATCGTGTGTTATATAATCACATACAACACGCACACAGACACAGACACACTTTCTAACAGTGGTCCATATCCTGTGAGGCAGCGCTCTAGCGACCTCTATACAATGTATCCTTTAGATAAGGATCTGATTGCTGAGTGTGTTGAGTGTGTGTGTCTGTGTGTGCGTGTGATGCCGGCTATAATCGGCAGTATTCATGCTGCACCGGGCTCCCAGCGTTTCTACAGCTGTCGCCTCTTGTACTCTCTGACCTCCACCAACAGGTCCTGAGGCCATAAGTCCTCATGGCAGACACTCAAACCCTGGACTCTGCGAGCGAGGCTGCAGAGCTGCAGGGCCATCCAGCCTGGGGGGACAAGGCTGGACTGCAAGGACTCTAACAAACTTTTCACAGGCCTTAGATTAGTAGATACAGTCAACTTCTTTAGTTTTAGCACCATGACATGATTCCTGCTCTAATATCAGCACTTCCTGTTTTCCTTCATTTATAGTGAGTTTTACACGGACATCTTGGTTTTAATCATTTTAGACAAAACAGGGAATTTAAAGATACCACCGCACATAAACGTACAAGTTACATTTTCCATGAAATTATATTCAGAAATATGTAATTATCTACACCAGTGGTTCCCAATCCTGGTCCTCAGGGACCACTATACTGCATGTTTTAGATGTTTTAGATTCAAATGATCAGGATGTTATCAGGCTTCTGCAGAGCTCGATGATGAGCTGATCATTTGAATCAGGTGTGTTGGAAGAGGAAAACATCTAAAACATGCAGGATAGTGTTCCCTAAAGGACCAGGGTTGGGAACCACTGATCTACACACAGTGGTCCAGACGTGTCCTGCTGCTGTGTGAGTCCTGAACTAGTTTGGCTTTAAAATGACTTTTTTTGATTGGGAGGTTAAATATGTTGATTGAAAAATATATGTTATATATTTAAAATTCAGTTCACCTTGTCATTATCTTTGCAGGCTTATCTACTAAGATTTTCACAGCAGCTCAGCCTCACTGTAACATCACTATCACTGCATCAGCTGTAATATTCTCCAGTCAAACATCTAACTTCATGTGGACAAAATCAGTCAAAATGCACGTTTGCAAACAAGATGGTTTGTCATTAATCAATGTGAAATGACCCATTTATGACGTGTTAAAAGACTTTGGTTAATTAGACTTGAAACATTCATACAAGACTCATTGTTTTGATATGGTAACATTTCAAAAAGTTTATTTTATTTTATTGGAAAACCGCACAATAAGAGTCATGTACTATCCCATAATAATTTGAAATTAAGTTATTTATTCAGTTAGAAACACAGGTAATATTTGCGTTTTGAGTATTTACACGATGATCTGTGTTCTCCTGTTAGTCACATACATCCACAGACACAAACACATTCATGCAGCCCTGCCTGCAGTGGACTAAATACCCACTTCCCCTCCACACACTCACACGTCTTCATTGGTTCCATTATGGCCATCGGGCAGTCTTCCGGGGGCCTCCGACGGATAGACCCTCTCTCTGTGGACCCTCGGCCGGTCACATGAGGCTCATGAGTGTGCACATCTCCCCCCTCCACAGAACAAGGCACACACAGACACAGTGTGATATCCATCACCGGTGGCATTCATATCTCCCAGCTTTGAGCCCACATTGAGTGCAAATGTTCACCATTGGAATCATGTGCAGACAGATAAGTACCCAAACTGCAGAATGGGGAAGAGCCTGTCCAGTCCCTCTTCTACTGCAGCAGGGGTCAACTTAAGTAGAGGGAAAACCATCTCAGGAAAGGGCCATCAACATGGACACAGATGCTCCTCTGTTCTCCCTCTCTTTGCTCCCTGCAGAAGGTCTCTTTCCCATATACACATGCAGACACACTGCTCTGTCAATCTGTGATGGATGTCCTCTCCACAAATGTGAGCATATGAAAGTCTGGGGATTCCCGTTTCCCAGAGGCCATCGGGCGGCTCGGTGGGAGACAGGACTTCTGTTACGTAAACAAAGCGGGCTGCACTTCCTGCTTGGTCAGAGAATTGAGAGCACGAGCGACGCTTTATCTTATTTCTGAGACAAAACACGGATCATGGAGGAGGACACGGGAAGAGCAGGGGGAGCGGGGGTGGCAGAGGAAGAGCCCTTTCCCTCTCAGCTGCGCCTCCGATTCCTGTGTGGCGAGGAAGTCCCTTGTTGGGTGCGCAGTGATCTCATCCTAGGTTGCGAGGAGCTTCCGTCCCGGCGAGCGGCGGCGCTTTGAACCGGCGACCGTCGCAGGCACGCACACACACATGCCTGCACTGATTATTGCAGTGGAAAACACACACCCACACAGCCGGTCGGACAGGAAACAGCGCCGCTTGGAACAAACAAGCACTTCCGGTGTGTGTGTGCGCTGAGGCCTGTTCGCAGAGAGAGTCCAATCAGAGTCCAATGTTCTCTCCACTGCATCATTATCACCATCATTCAGGGGACATTACTGCTCATTTGCTAATAGCCACAAGGCCTTATTTATGCTTACAGCCCCCCCCCCACAACCCCCAACTCCAAACACTGAATGCAATCCACTCACTGATGACCCACGTTTGGACTTTCTCGACGCGGAAGTTCGCTTTTCCTTTAAAAGTTAGCCACTAATTGAAATACATTAGCTTTAAATTGCCTCTTTTTTCCTTTCACCCATCATGTTGACAGACGACCCAATATTTAAGTTTGCCTCCCTAATTTGTTGTAGAAATACCTCGGCAGCGAGGCAATGTGGCTCAAGGGGTTTTGGGGCTGTTGGTTTACAGTACCATTACATTGAGAGATGGCAGGAACAGAACAGCCATTATGTTCCCAGTTCATAGTGCGGTCAGCACTGGACTCCGTCTGACCATGGTTGCTGCTAGAGCCATGTAAGGTAAATACTGCAGCAGCTTAAGTCTCCACTGATGCTAAATTGATGGGATCAATACATGAGGGCGATGGAGTCTGATATTATTTGTATTTTGTTGATTGAGAGCTGCTGAATCAAACACAGTTGCCTCGGATATTATGTAATATTTTTACTGTGTGTGAAATATTAAACATCATCAAAACTCAGTTATTCTTATTGCAGCTATTTTGATATTTTTTATGTTGCTTTTTAACAGTTTCTTGTTGCTATAGTGATTATGTATTGATTAGTAAGTGGTTTCACCCTAAAAGATTTCAGGGCTGTTAGATTTGGTAACATCTGTGGTTACAGTCTGTGGCTGTTAAGTTTAATGTGACTACAAACACTCCTCGAACAGAACCAGTTGTATGTGTTTATAGGTCAACAAGACAAAGTCGCATTTTATATAAGTAGTCAGTCAATAATAAGTGAACATAATCATTGCAGCTGCTCCTTCTTGATCAATTAGATCAATACATTATTGAAATTATTTAACTGAATAACTTTCTCAATTTTAAATTAAAAATATAAAATAAAAATTGGATCACTTGTTTGTGTTATTTCTGCAGGAATAACGGACTCTACCACAAACAACTAATATAAACTTTATTAGATAGCAAATGACTATTTCAGAAAAAAAAAAGTTGGCCATAAAAAATATTTCAATGGGTTTGTTTTGATGAAAACCTTGAAAATTATAATTGTGATTTTAAGAATCTCTTATGTAAAAACAAGTTAAAACCTCAGATATAAACGTCAAAAGTATGTTTTGACTTTATAACAGGACATATGGTGTGATTGTTATAACCTTTTAGCCTTTGTTGGTTACTGTGCTGCATGTTTATTGTTGGTTAGGACAGAATAAACAGACAGGAAGTTGAAGAAGGGAGGCGGGTCTTAGTTCTCAGAATGTGAGGGGGGATTTTAGGTGCTACATTGTGGACACATGCATTAAATAAAGTATTCATTAACATATAATTACAACAAATATCATTATTAATATTTATTCCAATGTTATATTCAGTAGCCTGGTCACCACAATGTCCAATAACCAACACTGACCTCCACTGAAACACAGCCTCTGAATCACTGAGTCACTTCTCAAACAAAATGATACCTGTGATACCGCTTCACTGTTTGCCTCCCATCCCCCTTTTTTTCTTTCTGCTTGTCGTTATTTTTTTCTTTGTGTGTGTTTGGACCAGGAAACAGCCCTTTTTATCTGAACACACAACCCCAGTGGACAGCGGGGCAGCCTGTGGAAGCTCAACTCTGAGTAAACTTTGCCTTAGCTTTGAAGCTGGCCGTGTAAGTGCTTGTCCTCGGGGCTGCCTGCAGCACTCGGCACCGGTGGCTCTCCAAAGAGGAGGTCAATGGGACAGGTAAACAGGAAGTGCCAGTGCGGTGATTGACAGCCTGTTTGGACATAAAGAGATGGATACTCTGAGAGCGCTGACTCACTGACAAATGACTGCTTACTACATGCAGCAGGGAACAAGCTGCATAAAACATCTCCACATCATATGGGGTTTATTTCCATATTTTCATGTCCTGAAAGTTGTGGATTGTAGCTGTTGTTAGCATAACATTGCTTTTTATGGACAAGTCTGCAGTTGAATTTGTGAATCTTTGGGGAACAAGCTGGTATCCACCGTGACCTTTCTTGAATATTCCTGGCATACTTGACTTCAGAGTCAAAGACCCCGCAGAAAACCCGATGTGCAAATCAATATTTCATCTGGTTGACTCATTAATGCTGAGCCATACAGTAAAAAGCCAAATGTTTTTACACTGTCTGGAGTTTGTGTCCCAGGGGGAGCTATTTGTTTGTGACACAGCACTGGTTCATTTTCTGACCCAGCATCGGGGGGAAGTTGTTGCCTTTTTTCCCACAATTCAGACTCACATATTCTAAATAAGGTCGTAATCTTTAACATCTAAAACTGATCCCTCCATAAGTCCTCCTCTCTTTTATTGCCTTGCTCACACTACTTTCAGGCAGTAACAGTATCGGTCTCACCGTATGTCGGCCTCCATCGTTCCCATGCAGCGATGCTGAGGGTGCTCGCAGACCAGCAGCAGCAGCGGCAGCAGCAGCCTGGGTGGCAGACTGAGGTCTGGCGCTGCAGCTTGCTCACGCTAATCACGTTGATTATTGCGATTACAGACCATTTCCCCCCCTAGTGTCACGCTGCAACTTACTGACCTGGATCTAACAGGAAG
Organism: Pseudochromis fuscus; assembly: GCA_900323345.1. Taxonomy (NCBI): domain Eukaryota; kingdom Metazoa; phylum Chordata; class Actinopteri; family Pseudochromidae; genus Pseudochromis; species Pseudochromis fuscus. Next base: position 6,575 of record OOFC01019700.1, read on the forward strand.
TCCTGCTTGCCATAGGCGATCTGTCTTCCTCCGTCCAAGTCCTCACCAACCACCCATCTACCCGAAACACCCCCTCCCTCCTTTCCTCCACTCAAAAACAATCGGTCCCCAAGGTAACTGTTTCCTCAACGCTTTGCCAAGCAAGTCATGGATGGCCAGGAGGTTTACTAGAAACTCTCAAACACACACACACACGCACACACACACACACACTAATATTGTGTATACACTTCCCTTTTCAGCCAGTTTCCTCTTTTTCATTAAATGCTGGCAGCGGGATGAAGTCTTCCCCGCTACTGTGTGGCCAGCAGGCGTGCAGATGTTTGTGCCCTTGCCCATATGTTTATCAGATCACTGTGCTGTTTCATAATCTACAGCATTACAGCAGATAACAAACCCTTTGATTTGGGCCTGATTTCCCCCTTATCCCGCATGTTAAATTTAGCACAGTGATTACAAAGTGAGATTACGGGCCTCCGCTGCCTTATGTAAATCATACGGGACCCCCCGACGCATACACACAGAGTTCCTGCTTGGAGGATGTGAGCTTGTATGGTCAGGAAAAATGGGAATGTAACATTCAAGGATGTAAGAATTTATTACGTTACCTTATTTTACCTTGCACTTCAAGCTGAAACACTTTATTACTGGGAAAGCTCTTATCAGTCCTTTTTTTTTCCAAGTGTCAAATACATTTTTCATTTGCAGGAGAACTTTGTAAAGCTGAACTCCCCTCTATGTTTGTATCTGAGCCACTAAATTATAAGTGTTACACAGGGCTAACTCTCTATTTATCTATCTACCAAAAATTTCTTAAAGAGAGAGTGAAAAAACAAAACAACTATGGTGGATTTTCAAAAAGATTTCCATCAGTATCATTATGATGTCATCAAGCGTCGCACTATGGCTTTGATCTAAACATATCTGCACCGTCAGCTGATTCCTCTTGGGTCCAGGTACGGCTCCTTGCAAACAGATGTATCTTGCCCACTGTTCGCTCCCCACAGAGACAAAGTACAAATGCTTCCCTCATGTGTTTTCCTCATGAGCAGAAGAATAAATCAAAGCTCGTTAATCAAACACAACATGCTCGTTTTGAAAGGGGGGGGGTGCAGACAATTTGGCGTGAAGAGGAAGAGGGAGGAGGACAGCAGTCATTCAAGAGAGAAATCCCCGGAGGAAACGTTGGCATGACCTCACACCAGAGGAATGTAAGATGCGGCTTAATTGATTAGAGGACCACATGATGGAGGTCTTGAGAGAAGATGGGAGGGGATCGGCCCAGCAATTGTGGAGGAGGTGGAGGAGGTGGGGTGGGTAGTGTTGACCTTGTGGAGGTTACAAAGGTCACAGGCCTGTAGGCTACTGGTGCCTATCAGGAATTCATCCACAAAGACCTTCCATTGAAATACATTGGAATCAATTGACAGCTAAGCATGATCCATGATGACAGGACAGAAGTGAGCCGAGGGTGGTTTGTAGGAACACAGCGTCCCTGATCCTCTTTCTCGTAGCACCACTTCCTGTTCTTTCAACATGTGCATCGCCGTGCATGTTCCCCACGTGTCTCACAGCAAGGTGGGTGACATGACACTCTGGCAGGTGACATGTCTTTAATTGCCACACACAAACGCCACGAACAGATGGAGCGGCATGGTGCGTCTGGCAGATTATGTTGTCGGTGGTCAGACTGAACCCGATGCCCACTGCTCCGTTTTTTTTCAACCGTCCTTTGTGTCTCCAATCAAAGTCACCGAGTGCACAACCACAGATGGATGCGCTACATACTAACTCTCTCCTGCTCATCTACTTTGCATGAAGTATTTATATCCCCGGCTTTCAGGTTGACCTCCAAAAAAAACCACATCAAAACACATCACCCAAACAAAGCGTCTAAATATAAAGTGCTTTGCATAAGTTGCATAAGTGTGTCTTAATCTGAGCGTTTGATGCCGCTGGGACTTGACATTTCTCGCTTAGAACAGTAGTTTTTTTAACGTGGCAGGCGTCTCGCTTTCTCAGAGTTTTCTTATGAAAAGCTCAAGGGAGCACGGTGTGAGAGTGAGGGGGAGGAGGAGGAGGAGGGAGGGGAGACAAGAAGGCTGCCACATGCCTGTCAATACTCCAATCAAAGCCGAGTCTCCAGAGACGGTCAGAGGGACCGAGGGAGCATCACTATGACAACCCCTAGACCCCCAAAATCAGGACTTCAAAGGTGGAGGGGCGTCCTGCTGAGTGAGTGGGAGACCACCTCCTGCAGTCATTTACATCTCATTAGGACATAACTGCCTTTTAACAACGATGTGTTTAAACACACACACACACACACTTTCCATAATATGCACATGCATCGGTATGTGCTGCGGCTACTAATTTTAGGATTACACCCAACTCATTAATTCAGGTAAATCATGCAAAGCACCCGTGAGAAGACGCTTTCTTTTTTTGTCCAGAATGTGTTTTAAATGTCTCTGTGGTATGTTTCATATCTGTTACATGTCCTTGTATTCACCTTCTTTAAGCGCAACTGACACACTGCACTATATATAATAATAAAAAGGCACCAAGGTCACTCCAGCAGATAAATATGCTACATTGGGATTCACCACAAGCTGAATCAAAGGAAGCTCAAAGAAACATATCAGATAAACAACAATAAAACAAGAGAAAAGACTAAAAGATGTTCACAATAATGTTTTGTTTGTATATTGTTTATATTACAAATCTTCTTTCATCTTTAATTACACTTTTTTTTCATATCAACAAAAACTAAATACATTTGCGACTAATTTTATATTTCTAGTATCTCTGGAGTTTAGTTATAATGTTGGTGTCAGATAAAAACAACAGTAACACTGTGACAGAGCTAAAGTCTTCTGCTCATATCGTGCAGTAAATATAATGATCCACATTATTAATATTTCATAGCTGTAGTCACTTGTACATTGTTTTTCTATAAGTTCTTCTGATGTTGTATAGACTCATTTACAGCCTACGTCATCAAGAAGCTGCGTGCGCATTTTGGCAACAGAAGTGTTATGTCCCATTATTTACCTGGTATTGTCTGCACCTCTCTGGGAAGAACCACGTGGAAATTTAGCCCATCAAAATGTCTGGTTGTTGTGTTTTTTATCTTGTGCAGAGACTCAGTGAGTGTGGAAGCTAGCTGTTAGCATTAGCAGCGTTAGCCGTGGTTTTGCTGCATGCCATCAGCCTGTTATAATTTTTATATTGGACACTGGCAGTTTAGATTGTTATGTTATATTAACGAGGCTTGACAACCGAGCTTCATCGTACATAACGTTTTTATCTCGTCAACACCACAACAACTGTTACCATGACAACCTTCCATTTATACCTGTCATTAACTACGGTACCGGCAAGTGCAAAAGCCTAATACATCACAGTTAAGTTATCTGAGCAGTTCATGTTCATTTCTGTTAAGGCAAAGAAAGTGAAATCAGCACACAATAATACTTACCCTGCCATACAGGTGCAGTTTGCAGTGTGTATATAGTCCTCCACTTTGTTGATAATGCACCAGAGTAGCTTGACAAGCCTTTGCTAGCCGCCATACTTCCGTTGCCACAATGC
>OOFC01019701.1:0-10203 GCA_900323345.1 Pseudochromis fuscus
AAAACATGTTCAAAAGCTCCTCCTGTCCATGTGTCAAAGTGTCCTTGGGTAACACAGTGAACCCTAATTTGCTCCCAATGGTGGCTAGCGCCTTGCATGGCAGCTCGGTAGCCATTGGTGTGTGAGTGTGTGTGTGAATGGGTGAATGAGTTGCCTTGTAAAGCGCTTTGGGACCTACCTAAGGTCAAGAAAGCGCTATATAAATGTACACCATTTCCCATTTATGTATATGATGACTTAACTTTAGCTTATGACATCAGATCATCAGATACAAGAGGCTGAAATGAGTTTCCTCCACAGGGTGTCCGGACTCTCCCTTGGAGATAGGGTGAGGAGCTCGGACATCCGGGAGGGACTTGGAGTAGAGCCGCCGCTCCTCCACATCCAGAGGAGTCAGTTTAGGTGGTTCAAGCGCCTCCCTAGGGAGGTGTTTTGGGCATGTCCAACCCGGAGGAGACCTTGGGCCTGACCCAGGACACGCTGGAAGGATATATCTCTCAGCTGGCCTGGGAACACCTCAAGATCCTACCAGAAGAGCTGGTGGAGGTGGCTGGGGAGAGGGCTGTCTGAGCCTCTCTGCTGAGGCTGCTGCCCCCATGACCTCCGGATAAGCAGAAGACGATGAGTACGAGTGATGACATCAGAATGACTTGCGGGAAGAAACAATTGACTTAATATTTCATGATTGAAAATGACCACTTCTGAATTCAAGTTATTCAGAGGTTTTTGGAGCCAGCACCTAGTGGCAATCGGTGGTATTGCACTTCCACATTGACCTTGCTTTTGAGACTCTGTTGATTTCTATATACAGTTCATGGTTGTAATTTTAAGGCCAGGTCCACTCTCACCACTGTGGCTTTCAGAAATGACAGAAACACAATATAAAGATTTTCTCAGATTTCCAGCCAAACAACCAAAAAGTGACAGTACATCGAAACAAAGCAGGTGTTCACATGATGAGTGAGGGGGTGATAGTAATTCTGTTCGTACACGTCTGTTAGCCGACGGCGACTTTTTTCTAGAATCAGAGAGAAAGAAAAAAAAAAACATGGTCCCTTGATTCATGTTTCCTTCACTGCCTCCACTTCAGGTCTAAACTTGTGTCTTTTAATGAGTACCTGTGGAGCAGTGTCAAGCAGGCTGGGGTCTGCAAAACAAAGACGTACACATAAACACACACACACACCTCGTAAACTGATACAACAGCACAAATGTTATGTTTACATCTGACATGGTGAATTTCGGGCTTTGCAGGAGAGGATTTTGTTGTCCAGTTGGCGAGCAGCATTCCTCTCGTAGCTGGACTGTTTCTCAGTTCAAAGTAAATTCTTCATTCATCAACACGGCGCTGCAGTCTGGGGGATGGAGCGTTGGGGGTTGAGGTGTTGTGTTCGTGTCTGTGAGCGTGTAGACATTGTCATTCCGGTTATTGTGTAGTTATGCTATCTGCTGAGTGGTACCCATAGTGAGGAAAGGCATGTGGAGCATGCGGAGGAAAGTGAATGATATACACACTGCTTCAAGCTGAAACCAACACACACACACACACACACAGCCTCATTCATTCAAGCCCCGAAGCGTGCCAAAGGTTACATACCTGCTGCTTGGTTCATTAGCAGCTAATTCTGAAAAGCTAGCAGAGTCATTGTGTACATCACCTGAGAAATCTGTCTTACCATACATGGAAAACACCTGGTTCGATGGACAGCCGAATGCAAATCACTAAAAATCAACTGTCTGTTCATGACCTTGCTTCAACAGGAGGAGGCATGACTCTATACTGTGGGAGGAGTAAATAATCGAATATCTGTTTTATTTATTTCTGTTCTAGTCAAGCTATCCTGCGCAGATATGGTCGAAACAAGAGAGCCAAAGTAAAACCAGAGCTTTCAGGTTCTGGTTCAGAAGTTCGACAACCTTGTTCAAAATCAAACAATTTGTAACAAAGACCCTGGTTGCACTTTAAATCGCATCACAAGAGGACAGCTCTAAATAGAGGCGGCAGTAGCTCAGAGTTAGGACCTGTGTTGGGAACCGGACGGTCACTGGTTCACGTCCCGGCCAAGACAAAAGCAAGACTGGCACCTCTCCAGCCACCAGTCCACTTCCAGGGGCACTGCCGAGTTGCCCTTGAGCAAGGCACCAACCCCCAACTGCTCTGGGCGCGCTGCAATGCCCCTCACTCTGCAACCTCTACATCAGGGGTACTCAATCCTGGTCCTCGAGGGCCACTACCCTGCATGTTTTAGATGTGTCCCTCTTCCAACATTCAAATGTTTTCAAATGATCAGCTCATCATCAAGCTCTGCAGAAGCCTGAAAATGATCCTGAGATCCTGGGAATTGAGATCCCATCACTCAAACCCCATGCAGAGGTGGTCTAGGGCAGCGGTCCCCAATGTTTTCTCACCACGAACCGGATTAATGTAGGCATTATTTTCAAGGACTGGCCTTCAAGTTGTAGATAAATATAGCATAAATGGAGTGTTCCAGGTTAGATTATTCATCCTCCTTTGATTTTTTTCTATGTGACAAAACCAAGTCTGATTTGGTCCTATATCATATTCACATCCAACCAATCCTTTGCTATGTGCACCTCAGACTACCGTATTTTCCGGACTATAAGCCTCTACTTTTTTCCGATGCTTTTAACTTAAACACCGGTGTTTCTCATGTATTGGCAGCATGAAGCTTGTTAGCTTTTTACAAGCTAGCAAGCTCCATGCCGCCGATACATTTAGCCTCATCACATCAGACCCGGTCAGAGTGGACCACATGAAACTGTTAGAATAAATCCAATAGCGGCTTAAAGACAGGTGCACTCAATAGTCCAGAAAATACGGTAATCTCCTGTATTGGTGTTGCATGGGTTTGGCTCCGCCCCCTTTAGGAGACCAGATGCAGGTCCTGAGTCTAATCACTCCAAACAAAAGAGTGAATGTGAGCACATATTCTGACCAATTCTCTCACTGTGTATTTTTCACAAACCACACATCTTCTGAACATATATCCAAACACGCAACATCAAGAGAAAATTAACTTTGTTCTGAGTCCGTCTGTGTGAATATAACACCTGAGTGCCTCCACTCCGCTCTCTGACGGTGAGGATGTGGTGAATAGGTGGTAAGCAGACTTCCTCCCAAGCAAGGTGTCAAAAAGGGAGGACAGAGTGTTACATGTTTTGACGCTAGTGGAAGAAATATGCCCTTTATTCCTCAATAAACAACCACAACACACAAGCTGGATAGTTCAGCCCATCTAGACATGCAGTAGAGTTTATTGGAAAATATGATGAAAGGAAGCTTGAACTCCTGAAGTGGGGTCTGTATTATTAATAGAGCCTCCCATTATCAACCTGTGGTTCTCACACATATGGATGATAGTGAGCAAACTGGAGGTGTGGAGGGCAGCAGGTGTAAGGTTTCCATTACGTGATGTGCCGTGACAATATAAGGATCTAAACTAACCATGTGCTCATTTAAACTGTCTATTTTATGTCCAGTGAATGTGTTGGGATACAAGTGGAGTCCAGTCAAGTTACAGAAGCATCTCAAGTTGTTAAAATAATGTAACAGAGCAAAAGCAAGCACCATAACAAGAGATTTAAATACATGGGGTGAGTTTGTCTTTCATACATAAAAACTGAATTAACTTCAAGACAAGTCTGAAACACAATGTGGGAAACATGAAAGGGCCACTGTATATACAACCTTAGTCTGTAAATGTTATATAAGGAGGGATTTATCGCTGTGTAGGTTGGATTGTTTGACTTAGATATTGTTGTAACAAAAAGGTGTCAGCCTGAGAGACGAGTGCCGATACAGTCTCGGCTCATGTCAGGTGTTTTAAAGGGAATGTGGTGAAACTGCATTCTCAGCATACTGTTGTGCAGATGGAGACGCATTAGGCTCAGACTTCAGGTCCTACTGTTTCAAACACATAGGAACCACAGGACACGCATAACACTGGCTGTAAATACTGTATAGTTTGGCATTAGAGCCCATTACAGGTGAATGCACAAGACATTCCCGACATTCTGCATCTGTTTCACAGCATCGTGAAAGCATTGCTCAAGAAACTGGAGAAATGTGTCTACATTACATTTTACGCAAATGTCGGACTATGACCTCAAATCTTCACAGTCCCACGCGGAGCCACACTTTTCACTCCTCTTTTAATTAAAGCCAAACAACTGTGGGTGGAGCCCTGAAAACACCATCTCGCCAAAACTGCAGAATACAATAGTTGTTGTTTTATTTTCCTCTAGTAATCGAGAATACTTTTACTAAATCTCCACGTTCTCATGTTTTTCACAAGAGGACATCACTGACGTCACCTAGAAACCAGGACTGTGTGGTCAGGAAGCATCTCGGTTGATAAAATCATACTTCGGATGTCCTGATTGGTAAACAGGTGTTGAGGTTGAAGCAGTGGAAGAGGCCATTGGTCCTTGTGCAATAATAATCAGTCGGGCTGGTTGAGAAGTGACTGAAGCATGCCTGGTATCTGGATTAGCTCAGGTATTCTGCCCCACAGCAACACTGCGGTGTGACTAATGTAATAAAATTCACTTGGTGCTATCCATCTTCTTTGACAAACATTGTACACAAAACTTTGTACACAATTATTACTGAGATTAACAATAAAGCTTTTATAAAGAGGAAGGTTCAATCTGCTGAGCCGTCATCTTGCCTCTTTATTGTAAAAGAAGAAAAAAATAACTCGGGCCCTTTAAATACTGTAAGTAGAAATACCAGTGCCTAGAATTAATCTGATTACTATGAAAGGTTTAGTACTGTTCTCAACCTGGAGACCAGAGGAGTATCTGAGGAGTTGTATGATTGTCCTTCTGTGACAAGTGGACCTAAATACACACTGTATTTTAAACGCTATTTAAATCTTACACACAAAATCAACAGCTGTATATGAAGATGCACAATGTGTCACTGCTTCCACCCACCACACAACAGTGAAGCCAAAAAGTGGAGGAAATGAGCGCCGCCATCTTGACCTGGTGACAATTGGGAGAAATCTGTGTAGTGAGCTGAGGGGGGGGGCGGAGACGTCAAAAAACTCTTCACCATTCAAAGCACATTAGCTGATATTCATGTTCGTGTCGTCGGGATTCCTACGATTTGAAAATTCAAAATTCCAGACTTTTTCCAGATGCTAATTTCCAGACTTCTCTGTAAAATTTTTTTTAATATTTTGTGACATTTGTGTAAATAGATATGTGTCATATAAATAAATTATGGAATTAATCATTTGTTTTCATTATACTTATAACATGAATATTTTTCCAGACCTGGAAATTTATAAAATCAAATTTCATACGTTTCCGTAGGAGCCCTGTGTCTTCAAGGTGCTGAGGGCAACAGGACACTGTCCACTGTATGAGACTGACCATGACCTTAAATATTCCTCTTTTTGAAGCCTAATCTCCTTAATGATGAAGTGATTTTCAGATGCAGCACCAGATCACTGAGAAGAAGACAAATCTGTAGCTAATGATATCAGAAGGATTTGGGGGAAAATGTATTGACTGAGTATTTCATGGTTAAATATTTTTTTTGCAGCCACCCTCAAGTGGTCATCGGGAGTATTGCACTCTTTCGGACTTCCACATTGGCCTTGCTTTTTAATCTATATACCAGGGGTGTCAATCTCACTTTAGTTCAGGGCCCACATTCAGCCTAATTGGATGTCAACTGGACTGGACCTATAAAATAACAGCAGAATGACTTTTTCCTTTTGTTTGAGTGTAAAGAAGGACATTATGAAAATGTTTACTTTTAATGAATGATCCTTTTACAAAACATTTTATGAACCTGAAATTTCTTAAGAAAAATAAGTAAAATTTCACCTGTATCATTAGTATTTCATCAACTTACAGATCTCAGTGGATCTGCACACATTTAGGTGTCTGGACCTGAAAAATACGTCATGTCACTTTATGATTAAAGCAACTTTTCATACATACATTTCTAAATCTGTGTAGTAATCCTCCCCTTGAACTGACTCCCCACCAGCTGTGGCCCTGTATTGTAAAGTCAGTATAAAGCACAGACTGTATGAACAAAGCTAATGTCACCCATTAGTTTGTGGACTCACACTTTGCCAAGAGTCCAATCCAAGAGTTTTTCATCTGAATGTTTGAAACCCGAAGTGACCATCTTTGGATATGTAAGGAGTGAGGAGGCGGGACTATTTCATGACTGAAAATGAACTTTTTTTAATTCATTTTTTGCATTTCATTAGCCTCATTTTTGAGACCTAGTTGTTTTATCTGTCTATATACTGTCTATGACACAGAGTTATTTAATTTTCAGATTTTTTTTCTGCTTTTTAATTGTGAAAAATTATGTTTAAATACTCTGCTTACAACTCACCAACACCAGCAGTCACACTGCTTTTATTCAAGGGCTCATGATATAGGGAAGTTGGAAACAACTGCCCATCATCTTCTCAGAATAAACAGCTGATCTGATAGGATGCGTTTACCGCTCAGAGGAAGATGGAGGTTGACAGGAATATAATCTGCATCTAGAATCACAGAGTTGAAGAAATGTTTAAACACGCATTTGTAAACTGACGTTATTAGTGAGGTGAGAGGATTCGCTGAGTCCCACAACAGGAGCCTGTGCACTGGCCGGCAGGTGAGGACACTCAGCACAGCTCTGCAGACATAAAGCACTAGTCATATTGCCACATTCCTCAGCTTGCATGCGGGTAGGGCATTTTCCGTACACACTCAAATATGCTTTGAGCATTTTTACAGCCACCTCACTACAAGCTTTGCAGTGTTGCAGCAACCAGAGACAAGCAGGGAAATGTAGAGCAACCCCACATCACAGTCTGTGGACAGTTAGCGGACAGCAGAGCTCACACACAGGTGCACTTGAATCAGTTGCTTTATTCAAAACTATAAAGTAAGAAATTGATGAGAAACATTCACATACACAGTATGTCTAAAAGCTTGGGTCCCACGCAGAGCACTGTGTGAAACATTCAAAGCGTCTTTTGGAGGCTGGTCATTTCAGCTGAGGTCAGATGGTCAGCAGGTTGTCTTTGACAGGGGACATGGGCTCTTTTTTCTTACAGGGAGTCATCTTCTGGGCGTCTCTGGAAAACACAAGAGCGGAGGTTCAACAGCGGCTCAATCAGAAACGACTTCACAGAAACTGTAGTTATCACAGAGGTAACATTCCAGATCAAGGTTGGAGTGAATCTGCAACCTCAAACAATTCCTCTTTCCTGCTGACAGCACTTTGTAACTATGTGAAAAATGTGGTTTGGGTTTCAGCTGGGTTCAGAAATCTTTCTGGTGTAATCACTGTGATATGGTCTTATGGACTAACTATGAAAAAAATATTGTTAAAAAAAAGGTATGAGTACCACCTGACACCTTTATAAAGGATTTACATGCTGTAATTAATGACTGTATTATTTATCATTGTTCTGTGAATCAGAAGTCAGCCATTGATCAGAACAATGTTCGAGTTGCCAGGACAGGAGAAATTTCTGACTTGTGTAATATGTGTGCGACAGGCCAGAAAATTTACAGTCAGGCATGTATCTTGATTTTGGAGCATTTCTGTCTTTTATTTTGAAAATCATAAACATCAAGTGTCTAATTTGCCATAATTCTCACTCATTCTCATTCGAAGACTGAAAATATCAACAAGTAAAATAATCCTGTTAACATTTACTTGGTTTACCTGATTCTAACGGTAATCTCTCAGTTTCATCACCTCAGGGTCCACATGAGGACAAAGAACTTTGGAAAGCCGAGGACACATTTTTACATTATGATTTTTTAAATTTAACTACTATATCTTTTTTTTTTTTTTGCAAAAACTGTTGCTAAACTTTGCTATTTTTATTTTTTTTTAATTACTTTTTTATTTTTTAATTCTGTAAAATGATCCTTGTCCTATGTTTCAACCCCCCAGACGGTCGTGACCCCACTTTGGGAACCACAGAGAATGAAACAGGTAAAGCAAGCGTGTGTGTTTCCAGAGGGAGTTTCAGAGAAACTACTTTACTTTTTGAAGCTGAAGTTACTCCACAGGCTGCTGATGGTGGCCTGGACCCCGGGGTTGTTCTCATTATTTGGGGAAGAGACTTTCTTTCCAGCGCCCACAGACTTCCTCCTCAGTCCACTGACCCTGGCTGGACCCAACGTTTGCACCTTTGCTGCTTTACACTCGCTGCTGGACTTCAGCTTAGACAGACCTGCAATCTGGACAGAGAGGGACCACGCACAAGAGACAGGACTAAAGCACAGAGAGACATGCACGCAGTGTTTACAGCTACAAACAACATGAATCGAATAAGAGAAATTAGAAACCAACAGCTGTGTGTAATCAGTGCTGCAGACACCTGTACAAATTAAAAATATATTTATAACAGCAGCCAGGTCACTGATAGGACGACAACAGAATGACATGTGGGACAAAAAAAATACTGACGGAGTTTTTCATGACTGAAAAACAGGATTTTTATATTGAAGTCAACTGGAGACACAATCTTTTGAAGCCAGCATCTAGTGGCCATCACTGGTATTACACCTATTTGCACTTTGGCCTTTATACAGCCGATATGTTTCCTGCATGCAATTCAAACACACACACACAGACGAACTCAACACACCCACAGGACACAGCTGAGCCACAGTTCCCAGCAGTCAAATAACTCTGTGGCAGGGGGGTTAAACAAGTACCATGGAGGGCCGGTCACTAAAGCAGGTGATTTTAACGATCAACACCTCCTTCAGTTTGAGGGAAGCAGCTCATCAGTGTCATCAGCTGCTGGAGAGATGGTTGGAAAGAAAACCTGCAGTGTCTCGGCCTCCATGTCTCGAGTTTGACGCCCCTGCTCTTTGGGCGGTTGTGGTTCCAGCAGTGGAGCAGGTCGTTGTGGCCACAAGTCTAAGTGTTATTGAGCAAGACACTAAACAATACGCTGCTGCCAATGTTAGCGTGATAGCTGATAACACCTTGATAGCTCAGAGGCACGAACCTGTAAAGCACTTGGTAGACCCAAGCTAAGCATGTTAGCAGTTAGCTTACCAGCTACAGTACTTCAACTACACTGGGCTGTTAACACCACACATTTGAGGGAGACATTGGCTGAATTTCACTTCTTAGTGTGATCGGGGCCTCATAGACTCAGTCCTTCTGTCTGTCCTTACACTTAAGTCTGCTCCTTAACACATTAATTAGTTAGTAATAAATCAGTGTAATGGTTATATAATAGATTTCAAAATATCAACACATTAAACTATTGTTTTAAGGTCCACATCTTTCACAGTACAGGACAGACTTTAATGCATACAGTGGTCACATTTTTACAGGGTTCCCACTATTTTTAAAAAACACAATATCATTTATTCATCTGTGATTTGCACATTTAATATCAAACAATATTAATTTTCTTCATGAAATTGAAACTTTAATGTCAGGGAATGTATTTTTCTTGTAATGTTACCCAAATATTCAAGTGTTTTCTCAAAATGTTTTAATGCTGCAAGAAAAACTGTCACGTATAAGAGGTCGTAGCAATGTTGAGATCTCACAGACATAGTCAACATTATTTTCCAGGATAACTCAGGGGTTTTCAGGACACTTTTTTTTGTTCTTTATATTTTCAGCAATTTTCCAGGACACATGGGGACCCTGTTAAAATTTACTTGCCTGTATACGATGCTCTCTACAGTCATTACTAGCCATGCTACTGATATTAGGCTATCGCAGTCGTGCTCCGCTATCTAACAGTAAACAAAAGTTCAGGAGCACATCTGCCAAGTGTCGGATGTAACTTTGACAAACTCACCTTTGATCCTACCACGCCAGGTTTCTGGTCTGTTGAGTGTGTGGGACTCTGCTCCGGCTCTGACTCTTTGCGTGATTTCACTTCCTGATGAAGCACATAACAACAGACGTCACTACATAAAGCCGTGCCACCAAAACAGCTTTCTGCACTCCCACTCGTGAAACTCTGACGACGATGTATGTGTGAGAGCTGACCCAACCACAAGGGATGTATAGACATACGTACTGATGCAGCATCCTCCTGGTGGGAGGAGGGGAAGCTGTAGGTGGTGGTTTCCTCTTCGTGGAAGGAAGCGAGGCACGGCTGCGACTGGGAGAAGTAAGCGCTGTCCTGGGACGGAGGGCTGTCTGGGTGGTCGTCCTTGTCTGCA
>OOFC01019703.1:0-10184 GCA_900323345.1 Pseudochromis fuscus
TTCCAAAGCTCTCTCTCTCTCTCTCTCTCTCTCTCTCTCTCTATATATATATATATATATATTTCCTGTATTTTAATAACTATTTACATTGTAGATTCTCACTGAAGGCATCAAAACTATGAATGAACACACGTGGAGTTATGTACTTAACTAAAAAAGTTGAAATAACTGAAAACATGTTTTGAGGGAGTCTAAGGTACACCTGTGCACTAATCATGCTGTCTGATGAGCATCTTGATGTGGCACACCTGTGAGGTGGGATGGATTATCTCAGCAAAGCAAAAGTGCTCACTATCACACATTTAGACAGATTTGTGAACAATGTTTGAGAGAGATATTGTGTATCTGGAATGAATTTTAGAGCTTTGAGTCCATCTCATGACAAATGGGAGCAAAAACAAAAGTGTTGCGTTGATATTTTTGTTGAGTGTATGTGGACCACCAATACAATCAAATCATTTTGCACAAATAATTCCCTAACTGAGGTTTGGAGATATAATATTCCTGTTTGAAAACAGTTCTCATGGATCAGGCCTAATGGAAGCTGTATATCCAGAATAGATCTGAGGCTGACAACTCAAGACATTTGGAAATGTCTGGTAGACTGTGATCTCTGCAGCTCCTACTACTGATCATTGTGTAATTACTGTTCCAGCGATGCCTGAAACAGGAAGAACATTTAGACAGAAACATTGGAAATTCAAAGATCATTTTTTGAAAGGGGAGCAGTACTGTAGTGAGAACAATCTTATCTACAGTTAAGTGAGATGATAACATTGATTCTTATGGAAGTAAATGAGATTGTTTTAAATATTAAGTGAGAGAATATTCAATTGATTATGGTAAAAGAATATCTAAAAAACAAAAGAATCAGAAAGACAAATGATATATGATATAAACCTTGTAAAATGATTGTGTACAATCTAAATTGTATTTGAATAAAGCATGAGGTGCATATATACCATCCAGAGCAAAATGCATGGAAGACGGTGAGAAAAATAGTTCCTATTTCCGTAGGTTAGAAAAGACAAGACAAGGGAGAGATGCAGTCACCACTCTCAATGTTGATAATAAAATTGCGATCAATCCAAAAGAAATAGCAAATGAAACAGTTAGATTTGATCAAATTTATTATTCATCATCTTTTTCTGAGACAAACTCAAAAACTTCTTTAAAAAAGTAAAAGCATTTATTCCTCAAATTGACTTGCACTTTAAAATGGCATGTGACTGGGATTTAAAGATTGGAGAGACTGATACAGCTGTAATGAAAATGGTTTTGGGGAAACCACCAGGCCAGGATGGACTTACAACCAGCTGTTATCATATCAGTTTTTCTGGGTTGGTATTAGAGAGTTGCTATTTGAAGCACTGAGAGCATGTTTCAATACACTGCTAACAACAACGAGGCAAGGTGCAATCACATTAATACCAAAACCAAACAAGGATAAAACAACTATTGATAACTTGAGGCCATTTACACTCCTTAATGTCGATTACAATATTTTTACTCATGCATTGGCCAGTAGACATAAGAGTAGTATAAAATTATTAGGGAAACACAATCTTCTTTTTTTTTAAGAAAAAAATAAAAAATAAAAAATCAGTTAATAGAAAAAAAACCCTAATTCGATGCTTCTCAAAGTCACTGACGAATAAAAAAAATAATGTTGATAAATGTAAAACATCTACTGACGGTGAAAAAATACGGTGACATGGCAGTAGTAAATAAGGTCATTGTATGCATCGTCGAACCAATAACTTACATCTTCAGCTTTTCACTCCAAACGGGACAATTTCAGTAGAATGAAAACTACTAAATGTGATTTCCATTTTTCACTCCACATACATGCTACTTTAGTGTGGAACTGAGAATGTGTTTCTTATCGGGGGGAAGCTAAACACTGTCGGAACAGAACCCGCTCTGGTCCGTCCGCCTGTTGGGTTGAACTTCCGTTTGTTAGGATCGACGACAAGCTTAGTTTGTCTCAGTGAAAACGCTTTCTTTTCATTTTTATCCGTTTGTACATCGTCGACCAGACAGTCATGTCTAGTCGTGAAGCCCTTAACATGAAGCTCCCTCCGATCCAGTCCACGGCCGGAGCCGTGCCGGTCCGGAATGAGAAAGGTGAGCCGTGGCTGTAAGCTAGCAGGCGGCTAGTAGCGTGCTAAGTTAGCATACTTAGCATAACGTAACTCCACTGTTCCCACAAATAACCAAATAACTCACAACCCTCGGTCTGAAATGAGGAGGAGAGATTAGTTCCTTCTTAATGTTGATTCAACAAACACAGTCACCAACATCAGTGGAGGAATATATCAACAACAGCACGAGCGTCCACATATTTCTGGCCACAGCGAGATGGAAGAGCAGATGTATTTAGATGAATCTTGTTAGATTCAGAACAAATCATGAAGTTGAATCACCTGCTTTCTTTTTGTGTAATATTGTTTATATTTTGTTCATATACTCACATTGCTGATAGTGTGCGTGAAGTCTTGAATAATAATATGCAGCTGTTGTTTCGTTGGGATTGGGCGATGAAGGGCTTTAAAGTTGTAGTAATGTTTAGTAGGGCTGCAACTAACAACTATTCTGATTATCAACTATTGAAATGATTAGTGGACGAATCGGATTTTGAATCTCATAATTATTATTAAATGGCTTTTTAATTAGCTATTAGCTTTTAAGCTTGAGGTTGTTTAAATTACGTGCTAATTGATAATTTCGTCAATAAAGATGGATATTTCACTCAGAAATACATCTTTTAATCAACTTTGCTGCTGATACAGAAAGTAAATGAAAGATGTCCTGTTTCTTCTCCAAGGACAGATACAGTGTTCAGTATTGATAGAAACTCTAAATAAATCAAACTGTGCCAGTTTTTTCTGAACACAGACAGACAAGTAATCATATTTTTTACTATGTTTAATATCAACCACTATATTGTTTACTTGCTGCTGAGTGCCATTGTGTAACTCTGAGCAGAGATAGGAAGGAAGGCAGATGTCTCACTCCTTTGAAAAACACATCTGGTGACAACAGTTGACAATTGAATTGTCAGTAACTCTTTTTGTTGCTGACTCATCATTGCACCCCTAATGTTTAGGCTGTCATCTAAGTGTATGTCATGTCAGTATGAGCAGCTTTGGAATTAAATATTTTCATTTAGTCCTGCAGCCTCATCAAAAATCGAAGAATATAGTTCAAAGGTATTTATTTTAAAGTTGCTTGACTAAATTCATAATGTCACTCCATATCCCAGGTGAGCTCTCCATGGAGAAGGTGAAGGTGAAGAGGTACGTGTCTGGTAAACGTCCAGACTATGCACCAATGGAGTCATCGGATGAGGAAGAGGAGGACTTCCAGTTTGTGAAGAAGGGGAAGGAAATGGAGCAGGAGGTGGAGCTGGAGGAAGAGGAGGTGTCTGACCCACGTCTCAAGCGTTTGCTCAACCGGGTCTCTGAGGATGTGGAAGAGAGGTATCGCACAACTCTCAAGATTTGATTTGACTAAAATATTCACAGTTCTGCTGAGACACTGATTCATCCACATCACTCTGTTTCTTGTTGTCAGGCTTGCGAGACACAGACAGATCGCAGAGCCCGAGGTTGTGGCTGAGAGCAGCGAAGACTCTGATGAAGGCACATGGCACCCAGAGCGTGAGGAGAGCAGTGAGGAGGAAGAGGAGGAGGAGGAAGAAGTGGATGATGAGGTTCATATAATGATCTAATTCTTTATTCCATGTAATTTTCTTTCACCAAGAAGAGTTTTTAATGTACAAATTCTTATTTCTGTGCAGGAAATTGAGAGGAGACGGCAAATGATGCGTCAGCGAGCCCTGGAAAGAAAGAACGAGGAGATGGAGGTGATGGAGGTGGAGGAGGAAGGGAAGTCGGGGGAGGAGTCAGAGTCTGAGTCTGAATATGAAGAATACACAGACAGCGAGGATGAAGCAGAGCCGAGACTCAAACCTGTCTTCATTCGCAAGTATGAACTGAAAATTTTTCTGAAAACACTTAAACCATAAATGTTCTGACAACTGTTTTCATCAGTGTCGTGTGAAATTTGAGGCCATTAAAGGGGACATATTATGGAAAATCCAATTTTTAAAGTGTTTTATATGTATAGTTTGGTATTTGGCTGCCTCCGAACCCACTGACTGTGAGATTTTAAAACCACCTCATTGTTGTGTAAGCTGCTTGAAGAGAAATACCTAGGGTAAAACGACCTGCTCTGGATTCTGCTCTACTGTGATGTAACAGTAGAGCAGACAGAGTTTGACAGATGCTGAATTAGCCAATCCCTCCAGAGTGTCCCAGGTGGTCTCCTATGGTGTCAGAAGCATAGGATTCGCCTTCTTGGATTTTCTCTGTCTTGTAAAAAGCCACACATTTCATTACACAGGCCGCCAGCCTCACAGCGGAGTGGATTCTCCTCATTTACAGGATTCCTACAGGTTACTACAAGCTAAATTTAAGACTTTTTAAGACTACTTAGAACAGAACTTATTGCCCATTTCACGGCCATACTGGCAAAAATAAATAACTCCTGAAATTTAGGAAAAATTATTTATTCACATCAGCAGAGACTAAATATTACATACATACTGTACATAGACCTGAGTGTGTGTCTGTGTTTATGTGTAAAGTGTGAGGGTCTGCTTCACTAAAACTGCTTGTACACCTTCACGGCTGCATGTGTGTTGGGATGAATGTGCTCTGATCATTTCTCAGCAGGGGCTGCTAAGTTGGTGAAAATTGCTTCCTAATTTCAATACTAATTATTGGGTTGGAACGGGTAGAACTGAGTAGACTAATGTTACTTTCTTTGCAGCTTGGACATTTCCCAGACAAACTGAAACTTAGTACAGCGAACAAGTTTATAGCAACATAACTTAAGACCTAAGAAATCAAATGTAAGACTTTTTTAAGATATTAATTGCAGATTTGTAAATTCAATACTTTTAAGACTTTTTAAGACCTCGCAGGAACCCTGCATTTATGATTCTTCGCGTTGCGCTGGTTCCCTGGTTACGGCGACAGCGTCATTACATCAGTGCAGAGCAACGGAGGGGAGTACATTAAAGCATCAGGCACTAGAAAACAGTCCGCTCTGGCTGCAGCTGACAGAGTGATTTTGAGGCAGACTGAAATACAGGATTAAAGTGGATTTTCACTACGACACTTCACAGACATGTTCTAGAGGTGTATAAGACTTATTTAAACTTCCCTGAAAACCAGTATAATATGTCCCTTTTAAAGGCATCGCAAGCGTGGTGCAGTGCATATAATGGTGCCCGGAGAAATGGGCACTACTTGGCTGTCGAACAGGTTAGAGTGCAGATTTTTTTTTTTTTTAATTCAAATGTCTGAACTCCCCTCCTGACGTGACTTCCAGCTAACAGTGCTCTCTGCTCCAGACTGTGGTCCAGACCCTGTTGGCCTACTTGTATGTGTTTGTCACTACGGCAACGTTGGGACTGCACAGTTATTATGTAACAACAATTTCCCAAGTGTGGGATTGATAAAGTTTATCTTACCTCCTAACACCAGAAGAGCTCCAGCTGCTGTACACAGTTAGCACAGTTAGCTAAAAGAGAGGAGAAGGTAAATGATTCATGAACTATTGAACATGTACAGACTGTTCACACTGTTTCAGGTGAGAGGATGAAGTGGTTTATGAGTCGTAAATGAGAGCAGGACAAGATGAAGGAGATTAAACACAAGAAAAGTGAAGTTTTTATCCTTATTAGTGTTCACACTACAACGGGTATGTGGTCACATACGTTCCAAACCACTTCCACAGGTGGTTTGAATAATGTGTTCTCAATACGTTCTGGCGGTCATTCACACCTCCTTAGTGTGGCTTAGCCTTGTCCCTTTGAGTTCGACTCACCTGAAATGCGTGAAACCAACCGAGTGTGAACAGGGCCCATGGAGACTGGCAGTCAGGTTCAGATGTTATTGGAGAACAGACCTGTCAATCAAACTAACCACGGCCTTAAATCTTCCTCCTCTCAGCCTAATATCTCTGTCATGATAACTGATTTTCAGATAGACCAGCAGACCACTGAGAAGAAGAGTTGACTTGAATGACATCAGAATGATTTGTGGAAAAAATGTATTGAGTGAATATTTCATGATTGAAAATGACTGTTTTTGAATTGAAGTCAGTAGCATCCAACATCTAGTGGCAGTTGGGAGTATTGCACTTTTTTCCACTTTGGTGTTTGCCTCATTTTTGAGACCTGGTTGCTTTGTCTATTTCTATAGAGCTCCTGTGAGCCTTAGTCAGGTTTTCTGCATTACATGCTCACATAGTCAGAACACATTAAAACGTCCAAAAACTATCTTCTGCAGCTCTACAAGCAACATGTCTGGGTGTAAAACTGACATAGTGAGTAGAGTATTTATCTGTGTCTGCACAACAGGAAGGACAGAGTCACGGTGGCTGAGCGTGAAGCTGAGGAGCAGAAGCAGAGAGAGCTGGAGGCCGAGCTGAAGAGGCAGGCGGAGGAGCGACGGCGCTACACACTCAAGATCGTGGAGGAGGAGGCGAAGAAGGAGTTTGAGGAGAACCGGCGGACGCTGGCTGCTCTGGACGCTCTGGACACTGACGGAGAGAACGAGGAGGAAGAATATGAAGCGTGGAAGGTCAGAGAGCTGAAACGCATCAAGAGGGACAGGGAAGCCCGAGAAGTGTGAGTAAACACAGATGTATGGATCAAAGAAACCTGTGGTATCATGAAGCTGAATGCCAGGGGTGGTAATGAGTGTTGTGTGTCCTCAGCATGGAGAAGGAGAAGGCTGAAATTGATCGATTCCACAGCTTGACGGAGGAGGAGCGCAGGGCGGAGCTCCGCAACGCCGGCAAACTCATCACCAACAAAGCCAGCAAGGGCAAATACAAGTTCCTCCAGAAGTACTACCACAGAGGAGCCTTCTTCATGGTGAGTGACTGTCGGGGGAATTTCCCTCACAGCAGCATTTAGAAAGAACGGGCAACTGTGCTGTAGGTGAGGTGGTGGATTTGACTCTGTTCATCTGTTTGATCAATCAGCTTGTCTGCAGCGATCTGTTGATGTTGGTTTATGTGGATTACTTTTAAAAAAAAATTTAAATATAATACATGAAACAAATTCAGATATTGACTCCAGGACACTTTTCCCACTCAGCGCACACATGCCAATGCAAAAGTTTGTTTTTGTTGTTATAATTCTAACTGTGTGATCGTGTGGTTTCTGTTACAGAACGAAGAGGAGGATGTGTACAAGAGAGATTTCAGTGCTCCTACTCTGGAGGATCACTTCAACAAAACCATCTTACCCAAAGTCATGCAGGTCAGACATTGTGGCCTGAGGGTGTTTGTCATTGATATTTAGTATTTGTGTTTTATTTGAGCTACTGCATGTGACCTAAGTCAGGCTTTCTGTCCCTGATGAACTTCAGATGAGTAGTGATGGGCACCAGATTCATGCAAAATCAAATGTTTCTGTACTTGAACGCATCCTTGCGACTGTGAGCGAGTGGAAGAGTAGGCACTTTTCCATGCCGGACTTGAACACAGCATTGCATGCACAGGAGCGTAATGATGTCAGGAGCCGTGGGTTCAGTCAACAAAGCGAGCATTGCTGATAGGAAGCGATCCAAAGTATGGCTCCAGTTTTCAAAATGTGATGCAGATTACACTCGCTGCAATATTTGTGATGTCGAAGGAGGCTTGTGGTTAAGACAAGATTTTCCTCAAATCTTCTGGTTAAAACAAGATCTTCCTCAAGGCTGAAGAGTGCACTGTTTCTGACAGCCTCAGATCTACAGCTCCTGGTCCAGGAGTAAACTGACTCATAGTTTCAGGGGGTTTCATGGGACTGCCACTAACAATCATTTCATTCATGTAGCTTAATCTGCTTCATTAGTTTTTCAGCTAAGGAATGAGTGAGGAAAAATACTAAGGTCTTAAAAATGCAAGTTAGCTGTAAACATTGAATTATTTTTAAGAAATTTGGCAAAATTCTGACCTTAGTGTTTTAGGTTTATTTATTTCAAACAGTATTTCTATTCTATATCATTTCTGCAATCTTATTTTAAAGCACTTTGTGCCACATTTGATTTATTATTATGATTACTCTGCCTATGAAATGTCCTGAGTGTTTCCCACCTTCTGATTTTTTTGGTGATGAAGACCTCTCTGGTGTTAAAAAAGTTAAAATGAATAATTTTGAGATTTTATTATTAAACAAATCAACATGTAATACCACATAAACACACACAAAAGTACTGGGCATCGGTACTGTATCAGTTCAAATATGAACGGTACTCATCTCTACAGATGAGGCCAAATCTGTGCCAATGCTCATGAGACTCTTCCAGAAATTGGCCCCGTCCTAAACATTTTCTGATGTCTGAAATTAATGTTGCAATATCCCAGGCCTGCTCTGGACAGTGATGCAGAGAGACCATGAGCTGGACCCATCACGGTTTAGATTTCTCAGCTTCATGAGCATCGGTCATGATGTTTGGGAGATGCTGGTTATCAGT
The DNA here is from genome assembly GCA_900323345.1 of Pseudochromis fuscus. Classification (NCBI taxonomy): domain Eukaryota; kingdom Metazoa; phylum Chordata; class Actinopteri; family Pseudochromidae; genus Pseudochromis; species Pseudochromis fuscus. Next base: position 8,541 of record OOFC01019703.1, read on the forward strand.
AGTTTCACCAACACAACATTGATATGCAGCAGATCAGTGGTGTGGGTTTTTTGGAGCTGTTGTCTGACTCGATGCACTTTTCATGTTGCATTAAAACTCATTGTGTGCCGTGTTTCCTTTTCCTTCGCAAGGTCAAAAACTTTGGTCGGTCTGGACGCACCAAGTACACCCACCTGGTGGACCAGGACACCACGTCGTTCGACTCGGCCTGGGCCCAGGAGAGCGCTCAGAACACCAAGTTCTTCAAGCAGAAGGCAGCAGGCGTGAGGGACGTGTTTGATAGGCCCACAGTGAAGAAGAGGAAGACTTAAGATGCACATGGAAAACAAAAAAACAAAAAACTGACCTCTTTATGTCCACAGAGCAGCTGTAGACTGTTCAGAGACTGAGCTGAGGACAAGGTTGATTCTTGTCCTGGATTTTGTGGAAGAAAAGCAGCTGATAGGCTGAGATCCACTTTGATCTGTTTATGTACCAGGAAGCCAACTGACTCCTGAGATCTACTTAGTTGCAGCAGTTTGTGGGATTTTAGCTGTTAAAATGTAACAACCTGAAGATTTCAACCATCCTGTAACAACCTGAAACACACAGATCTGTCAGTTTAATGCAGTGTGATGTCACTTTGTAAATAATCAGCTTGTAACATTCAGTCCAGATACTTCGGACTCCCTGCATCACCTTTTTCCATTCAGTTGTATCTTGATGTTTGAATAAAATCTATTTGTTTTTACACAGAAAAGAAAGAAATCCACAAGCAAACTGTCAACTTTTATTTAAAAAAAACAAAAGGGGAGGGGAGGGGGATTGGGGTAACACCACAGCAGCTGAAGCTCTGATGTGATGAGTGAGTGAAGCAGTCCGGTGTGTGAATGCTGTTTGTTCAGTTGGTCAGAGCCACCAGAGCCTCCACCACGTTGCCCATGTGTTCCCTCAGACTGCGCTCGGCCACGGCCCTGGAAATCTCCATCTCAGACATCTGCACAGCAACATCACAGCAGGTTAGAGCCCAAACCAACAACTTCAACTACAGATCACAAGAAGAGTTTAAAGTTTCCAAACAGGGTTAAATCGAGGACAACTGGACATGGTTGTAGAAGGCTGAAGACGTTTTGACTCTGAGTGAACGTCTTCAAGCATGTAACCTCAGTCCAGTTACTGTGTGTCCCACCAGTTTGGGTGGGAAAATGTAACTAAAACAACAGTGACCAAACATGGGGGATGTAGTATCAGGATATATACACCAATACACAAAGTACATTGATATGTTTGCTGTGAGGAATTTTTCATGGTTTGGAGTCCTTCGCTCCACTAAAGAGAAATCTTCCAGGTTAGATAGTAGTTTCCAATATTATATTATAGCATGTCACTAAAGTTATAGCCTGTCTCAAGATGTGGAATTCCCTTGATTAAATGGTAACAGTGCATTCATGTAACACTGTTCACCTGAGCTCAGATCTACACAGGACTTTACAAGTTATGTTTTGCCTCTTATTCAGCAACGTATGTACGCACGCGCGCACACAAGGTGCATGCAAGGTGCTGACCACCACTAGGAGTAGCTTAAAAATTTGTGTCTTGCTCAAGGACCCTTAAACACGGGAGGAGCCAAGGACTGAACACAATCTTAGGATTTACAAAAGTTTT
>OOFC01019708.1:0-10456 GCA_900323345.1 Pseudochromis fuscus
CCTCCTCAGATAGCCCCGCCTCCTCCTCAGATAGCCCCGCCTCCTCCTCAGATAGCCCCGCCTCCATGCCCTCAGATAGCCCCGCCTCCTCCTCAGATAGCCCCGCCTCCTGCCCTCAGATAGCCCCGCCTCCTCCTCAGATAGCCCCGCCTCCTCCTCAGGTGCAGCAGCAGGATGATGTTCAGTGATCTTCAGAATAACTGTTGTGGTGTCACAGAAACAGTTTGAAGATGTTTCCACTTGTTTGAACTTCAAAGATGTTGTTGGTTCATCAAGTTAGATCCTGGTTAAAAACTTGCTCCCTCCGAGGTTTTCACAGATGTGAGGTCCTGCTACAACCTCCATCAGCTGTTCCACCGACCGGCCAATCAGAGCTCAGGATCCACTGACCCGGTTCTTTAAAGATCATTGAACTAAAGCTGTTGTTGGACTTTGGATCTTTGTACTGGAAACTGGTTCTTCTGACTCTCACTGTGCAGACTGTGGAGGCTGCAGGGATGAAGATCTGGGAGGATGATGCTGACCAATCACAGCACAGTACCTGCTGGTACCTGGAACCACAGGAGAGCAGGTTCTAGGAAAGTGGAACCAGGGACCAGGACACCAAACCAATCAGAGTCCAGCTGGTACCATGTGGTGGAGACTTATCCTTTTCTTTTCTACTTGACTAATCTACAGAACACTAACGATTTCTGTTCTACTTTCAGTTTCCAGTTCTCTCTTAGTGATTACAGCTGCTCACTATTTGGCAGCTAATATTTAAAGTGTTCATTCATCCACTCCTGTCAGTGACTCGTCTGTAGCTGTTCATCCAGACTCATTTCAGATGACTGTCTGCTTTCTGTGCCAGACACTTCTTACATGTGATTCCTGTCTGTGCAGACAGACTGAGCTGATGTTTCCAGGTCCCTCACTGTTCAGTTCACCTGGTTGGTTCTGTACAACCCAATATATCTGCTCTGCTGGCACTCATGCAAAGTTTACACATCTTTAACTTTTGTCCACACAGTCAGGAAGGAGAAGCAGTAACACACATGTCAAAATATTAGGAACACTTCTCAGTATCATTCAGCTGAGGACCAGAACCACTGAGTCTGAGCCCAGTGTCCACCATCCAGCAGAACCCTGACCTGACAGTGTGCACACTTTGTTTAAATGGCTGCAATACAAACCAGCCTGTGGCTCCTGTATACCCCTGCACCCTCCACCACAGCCACACAGGCCTGATGTCCAGGTGTGCACATCCCATAATATGTAGCAGCGACTCCCTGAGTCTCTGGATTCAATCAGTCCAGCTTCTTCCTGACATCAGAGCTGTGCCCATTCCTTTCATCCGTATCTCTGCTTGTAATAATAGCTCTGACCCTCGATGTGAGGGGAATTAATCACAATGACTTTTCCAAAGTTAATGGATGTAAAGAGAGCGAGAGAGGAGAGAAGAAAAACATTAGCCATGCTTTCTCAGTGTCCTCTATGCATGAAAGGCAAGGACGCTCAGATGCAGAGGAGAGGTGCGATGATGGACCCTGCTACCGTGATCAGCTGCAGCCAAAACGGGGAGACAGAGAGGACAGGGCCATGAGTTAGGACAGTGGTCTCATCTGTGCCACCTGATCTGCTGTGTCCTGCTGACTGGACGTCTGCACCACATCTGTAACTCTCCATCTATTCACTTCCTGTTGGTAACATGTTCTGTTCCTCTGTGATGTCTCTACAGCTACATCTTTCTCTTATTAACCCTGGATTCATCCTGCTACTGTCTGTCCCGAGGACTAACTACTACTTACTACTAACTACTAGTTACAGGCTCAGACAGGTGACAACAGATGAGAGCTCTGACACTAACTCATGCTGGACCAACGAGGACAGAGACATGAGGCTCCTCTGGTGTGTTCCTCCAGCAGCAGGTCAGATCCCAGTCCTGTCCCTGAGGCTGTCCTCAGACACACCACCAAATATTACAGGCTGTTTGAACAGGAGTGAACACACAAGAGAGAGCCAGCCATGTCAGAGGACAGCACCCAGCCAGCTCCACCCGGTCACCAGGAAGCCCAGAGGTCCAGTGGTACCTGTGACGACGATCTTGGGGACATCCAGAATGGTCCCGAATGATGCGGTTTTACGGTGGCCTCGCTTATACTGGGGGCGTGCTGCGAAAACACACACACACACACACATACAGCTGCGAACACAACAAGCATGCAGACTAAAGACAGACTGGGGGGGGGTGGGACCCACAGCTGGACCTGAAGCATGGGCCCACGGACATGCAGAGCATACAGTGTACGTGCAGAGGGACATGCACCCGTCAGGTCCATCCCAGGACCTGTGGGGCGGGAGCTGCGTGCACCGCCGGCAGCACGGCACAAACAGCAGCAGCCGCTCAGCTCCGATGCTGTTTGGGTCAAAAGGTCACCGAGGCAAACCGAGGCCGTTCTGAGAAGCTTCATCCATTAAAGCGACATCAAAGTCTGTGCAACACAAAATGAAACTCCTGACAGAAAATCAAATGTACGTGTGTGGAGCTCCTGGGTTTGTTTTCCTGGTGGATCCTCTGCTCGGTCTGAGGCTCTGATGAAGAGGACGGTCGGCAGCTGCTTCTGACAGGCCTCGGTGTTTCACAGCATATGGATGTGTTGATGTGGGGAATCAATCTTCTGCTCAAAGTGATGAAATCACTTGAAGGAGCTGGATGCCAGGGCAGCAGCTTGGCGTGGACTTGGAAAGGCCTCATAACAACAGGTTTTGCCTCAACAATCAGACCGCATGCCTTTCCTGTGCAGCTCCTTGAACATCAATCATTGGGTCATGCTAATACGCCATGATCGGCTTGTGTCTGCCTCCCCCGTGTGCCGTGTGGTGTCTGCTGTTACCTGCAGGTGCAAACGGCATCTTGGGCTCCAGCTCCGACAGGTCGGCGCTCATTCGTTTGCTGTCAGAAGACGCCAGGCACTGCGTCCGTCCCGGCAGACTCTCCACGCTCCCTCCTCTGGACAGAGGCAGAGTCCTCAGCGGGTCTCCCTGACAGGACAACACAAAACCTTCACTGTGATGCATCCTGAGTGCTGCCACCTCCTACTTCAACCTGATCTGTAAGGGATGCAAATGCAGATCAACAGCTCCCATCACGGTCATGTAAACCAGGACTCTCAACTCAAACTGGCTTGGAGCCACTGCAGGTATCTTCATGTCATAGGAGGAGGACCACTTCAGTGTTCAAGTAGTGCTGGAAAACCAGTGTCACCATGTTTACCTGAGGCTGATAATAAAACCTGGACACCAGATAAAACCTGCGGGGCAGTCACCACATAAACACTACTGTGAGATGATGTGTTGTGGACATCAGGGTGGAGGACAGGTGTGTTTACAGGTGCATCACGAACACACGGCGCACAGTCATCAGTAGCAACACTCAGATTTATCTCTGACAGCTTCCTGTGTGACCCGGCCTGACCTTTGGCTTGAAATGATGTGCAAACTGAGGCGTGATCTTGATAGTGTCGTTGCTCCCTTGAGAATCGCTGTGCTCCATGTGGGCGTCACTTCTGTTGCTGGCACTGGTTCCTGTGTAGTCCACGTATGAACCTGTGGTTGTCCCAGCAGTGGGGACAGGAGACAGGTTGGACACCATCACCATCATATATTCAAAGTGCTTTAGTTTGGCAGCCACGTTGGAGTTTGTCATGTTGTTAATAAGTGCTGCAGGTGGACAGGAGCAGGTGACACCTACGGTCTGTGTGTGGATGTGGGAGAGGACTCCTGTACCTGTGCTGGTGGCAGAGTTGCTCTGTCCCTCGTCTGAATACTGGTATGGATACTGCAGGGGTTCATCATATCCAGGGAAGTACTGCAAACACAAAGTCAGAGGCTGGACTCAACAAAACCGAGCTCAGTGTCCACATCAATGCCGGGTTGAAGTCAGAGACAGTGACACAGCAGGAAGGAGCCTGAAGGCAGTGGATCGAAGGAGGACATGGAAAACATCATGCTAAGCAGCTGTTAGCAGCTAATCCAGCACCCACCGACCCACTGACCCACCCAAACCCTCAGATCTGGGTAAACCATCACCCTGCTGACAGGTCACCACTGAACCACTTTGGTAGACCCTGACCCCTGCAGACCAGCAACACTGTCCAGGAGCTGCTAACTTGTGTAACTTCACACTTGGCTTCACACAGCTCTGCAGGTGTGTTTGGTTCCTTCAAAGCCCCAGACCCAGCTCACTAACACACTGATTTACAGCCAGGGGGTAAAAGATTACCTTCATTAGATGAGTCATGATCTTCACTATCTCCTCCATGGAGGGCCTCTGAGAGGGGTCCTTGGACCAGCAGCGAGTCATCAGACTCTCTATGGGCTTGGGCAAATTTTTGATTAAAGGAGGTCTGGTGCCTGAATGAAAAACAAAGAAAAGTAAAAAGTCATTGTTCACACACAGTCAAAGGAACAAATCACTTCTGGCATCACATGAGACAAGAAGAAGAAACACTGCACATTAGTGCCACATCTCCTGCCTCCTGTTGCTGCAGTCAGTAATGAAATACTGGGACCTGTCCCCAGGTATTATTAGTGTCCCATTAGCATTCTCCTCCATCCATCTGTGGATTGGAAGAAACTGCAGGGAGAGCTGCACAGGTCAACATGTCTTCTAGCTGCTCTCTGCAGAGCCTCTTTACTCTGACAGTCTCCCAGCTGAGCAGGCATGTCTGACAACTCACACTGGCTGACAGCTGGACACGGCCTTCTGCACCCCCCACCGAACACACACACACACACACACACACACACACACACACTCTGACTCACCGTTGTGCACAGCCCACATAATGCGAAAAGCTGGTCCTCCAATTTCATCAAAGGGCTTCCTGCGAGTGATCACCTCCCAGAGAATGATCCCCCAGCTGAACACATCACACTTCTCGCTGTAATTGCTGCCTGCAAGCACAGAGACAAACCCACAGCAACACTTAGGTCCTGTTCAAACAGGAGGGAAAGGACATCGCTGACTGACTGATAAAGACAACTCTCTGTGGCACGTTTGAGATGAGACTGAGGGATTCACCTGGAAAAGCACAGCAGCTTTTATCTCAGCTCTGCTTTCAGAGGAGGAGGAGGAGGAGGAAGAGGGAGCAGTTTTTACCAAGGAGCAGCTCCTGTGTTGCTTAATTACTGCGCCTGTTATTGCAGAGTTAAAGTGCACATCACACCCCTCTTTTTAAAAGTTGCTGCGTTGCTGAGGCTGCTCTGATAGCCTCCTGCCCTGATTAGCTGAGCAGAGTTCATTCACAGGGCAGAAGTGAGCTGTTTTAATTGTGCTGGAGTCTTGTAAGTCGCCTCCAAAAACAAGATAATGACTCTGCATTAATTCATCTTTCCTGCCCCCCCTCCTCGCCAGCAGCATGTCTCATCATGCAGAGATGCATTAGGCTCCTGGTTGAATGAGAACACAGATTGTACAGCGTGGTCTCCCGGGGGAAATAAAGCCGCGAGCATCACTCCATTCATCTTCTTGCCGCTCATGGGCGACTACCATCAATAAAGCGGAGGAGCTCGGCGGCTGATGATGAATCCAGAATTAAAGCGTCTCTGCTGGGAGCACCGAGCTGCAGCTCAGGTGAGAGGGGAGGAACAGAGGGTGTAAATGTGTGAGGTGCAGGTTTGGGGTGAACTTGGAGGAAGAGGATCGGGATGGAGGATGTTCTCCAGAGCCCTGCATATGGTACAAACACTGCTCATACTTGCCTTCAAATACCTCTGGGGCCATCCATGCTGCACTTCCTTTGTTGTTGGTCATGTGGGTCTGAATGTCACATGCTGTCCCAAAGTCACATATCTTCAGCACGGTGCCTCCGGCCACCAGGAGCAGACTGAAACACACAAGGTGAGAGGTGAACCGTGTTCGGGCCTGACACCTCCACGAGGTTCAGGTTCCACCTACGTACCAACAAAGTGCTCGCCAAGCATGTTCACCTATGACCCCTGGAGACTGGCTGCAGATACATCAACAAGACACAGTAAAAAAATCCCCCTGCAATCATGGAGAGTTGACAATTTGTCAAAATGCACAACAGTTCTGCAGGAAGCGGACCAGCTGGTCCATCCCAGAGAGGCCTGCTAGAAGGTTTGTGTCCAACAAACCAGAGCCCAACTTCTGAAACCCTCCAGCCACAGATCAGCTGGATAAAACCCACCACATGTTGCTGCTGCTGCTTCAGAGATAAACTCCACGGCGACCTCTGACCTGAGGAAGGACTGCAGACCCGGAGGACGATAACCAGAAGGTTTGGTTCTGTTACAGTCCTCTCCCATCACTGTGGACTTGCTAGTGTGCTGATCTAAGTGAAGCCGGGATGTGTGGGTCTGAACCACAGCATAGAGCATCAGAACATGTTGGACTGGTCTCCTCTACCCCTTCACATCATCTTTGTGTTACATGGACGAGCCGCAGCAGTAGGACCACCTGCCTCATGTGCTGTTACCACTTTTCTGAGCCAGTGAAGCGAGGACCTGTGATGTGTCCTGTGGTACCTGGAACCACCACATCAGTGGCAGGTCCTGTGAGCTTCAGATGGTCTAACACCCCCACCACCATGTGGATAGTTCACAGTCTATCGCTCTTCAGACCGGCAAGCACCCGCTGAGATCATCCAATCCCATCGCAGCAGTTTGGCTGATCGTCTTGTCAAAGCAGCTCAGGTCTTCACACCTGCTCTTTTCTTCTACGTCCAACATGACATCAAACTGTCCACTCTTCTGTGGTCCTACTGTTTTGGCTCCTCTGTGGACTTCCTGGCTGTGTCTCCATGGTAACCTATGCTGCAACCCTAACCTTCTGTGAGCAGCTTATGGTCAGGACAGCAGGTCAAACTGTAAAACAGCAAGAGCTGATGATGGACCAGGTCTGGTGGAAAATGATGCCACTCTTTCTACAAGATCTCATGGAGCTCAGTGTGAGGATCATTTGAAGGCATCTAAACCCTGACCTGTAGCGACACTACAGAGTCCAAACATCTGACTGTCCACAGGCCTGAGTGGACAGAGAAACACAGCACTGAAGCTCTGCACCTGTTGACCTCAGAAGATCTGCTCTGGTTTCTACTGGTTCCTGCAGATTATTTAGCAGCTGCTACAAGATGAGGCTGTGTAACAGGACAAAGGATGTAACCCAACATGAATTAAACAGAATACACCTGCTAGTGGTCAACAAACATCTCATACTGCAACAAGTACAACAGTACATTTGAAGTCAAAGTAATGTGTACAACGAGGCACTTTGTTGGCACAGTGAAACAAGAGACAGGAGTGTGTGAGGTGAGGAGGAGCATACTTGGGTGGCTTGAGGTCCCTGTGAATGAGAGCCTTTGGTTTCATGCCATGGAGATAGGCCACGCCCTGGGAACACTGTAAACACCAGCTCATGGCATGGGAAGCAGTGTAATAGGGGAGGGGTTCAGCACCATGCAGCACTGTGGACAAGAGAACACAAACACCACCATCACCACGGACAACAGGCCTGCAGGGGCCGCAGCACACAGCCGGGGCCCTGGACTCATTCATCACACACACCTGACACACACACACACACAACACACACAGGGCTGACTACACGTTCTGTAACCTCTGACTTCCTGAGGGACAGACCTGAGGCCAGTGTTGAGTCTTGATCCCACCACTGCACACAGAGGCCTGATCACCCTCATGCACACGTCATTACCTGCACTGCTTCTGTCACAGGCTTCCAGCTACATGATGCACCAACAACACAAACTACTGCTCACTACATCTACACCTCACACACTGCTACACTGAACTCCAACACAACAAGTAACCTGAGCTGTGAGACCAGCCAAACCTACTGGTCCTGCACTGATGATGCGTCTCCTGTTTTGTCCTTGTCGGGGACACATCAGGACACATTAGAGTTTACACTACAAAATATATGTGGACAGACGTGTCCCAGACCACCTCCACATGTGGTGTGAGTGATTGGACCTCAGCCAGTCTTGGTGCTCGTTAACACTTCAGTGCTGTCCACCTGTGATCACATCACCCAGACCCATCTTAAAACCAAGTGTGAACAGGGTGTGTTGCATGTCCTACGTCTCTCTCTGTATTTGTCCTGCTCCACTAACAGTCAAACACACCCAGGCAGTTTGTAATGTGTAATAAAGGTAAATACATCTTTGATAAAGTTATTTGTTACCTTCTCAGAACCTCTGCAGTCACACTGCTGTACAACAAAGAAAATGTTCAATATGTACACTATTGAAAACAGTTTGTCTCAGAAACCCTGACCTGGTCTGACTGCAGCAGGAGTCCCTGGTTGAACAGGAGGCAGTGTGAGCACACAGCCAACCTGGAGCAGGAGCTGTGTGCTGGATGTTTTAAACTACACCTCCTCCTGAAAAGAAAAGTGACTCAGCAACCCTGAGGCCTGTTTGAAACCTGCAGAGTGTCTGCCTGCTCCACTTCCTTCAGCCTGTGGGACATCTCTTCAACAAGGCTCAGAGCCCAACAGCTGCTCTACAAAGAAACTTTATCATCTCCAAAGTGATGAAGATGCTCTGAAGTAAAAACCAGAGCCAGATCACAATAAGCAGAAGTATCCATTAACAGTGAGTACATCCCTGCTGCTGAACTCTACAGGTCTGTATCCTGTACGTCATTCCTCACTGATCTTCAGCTCGAGGATGTGACCTCTGCTGCTGGTTTCACCTCAGTATCTCCCAGATCGGTCTGAATTATCACTACAGGGACAAACAAGGCTGCACTGCATGTCACTGTGCACACACTAGCTTGTAAAGGACAAGTGGCTGAACATGCAAACAGTGGGAGGGTCGACTCAACAGGGCTGCTTCTCATGTCTGTGCAAGGCTGTGCTCATTTCACCACCATCAAAGTGGACCAGCTGCCGTCAGGTGACAGCACTGGTCCCCAGTATAACCTGCACACTCACCGTTGTACAGCGATCCTCCTTCAGCATACTCCATCACAAGGCAGACCTGGAGGAGGGAGGAGGCAGCCGTCATTACACATGCACCACATCACAAACATCAAAGGAGAACAGCACCTACCGGACTGTTGCAGGAGCCGTACAGCTTCACAATGTTGGGGTGGTTCACACGTGAGAGCTGTCGGAGCTGAACAGGAGAAACAAACATGGTGCACAGGTTGATCCACATGCATGCAGCCTGTCATCAGTGGGCTGAGCCTCTGCTCTGCACATTAATCTGTGAGGGTCAGTACGACACGGTAACACTCTGATGACAGTACCTCAACAATGAAGGCTTTCCTCTCGGACTCGCTCTCAATGGTCTTGATGGCAACATCTTTGCCTTTCCACTTGGCTTTGCAAACAACCCCGAACGCTCCTCTCCCCACCACCTGCAAGGAAACAAGGAGGCTTCACTTCATCATGTTTCTTCAAACCACAGCATCACCTGAGCCTGGTGGAGGACAGCAACCCTGACTGACCCTCCCGGAGTCTACACAGGTGCACACATGGACCGACTCTGGGTTATAAGGTTCTCTGAAGTATAGTTTCTTCTTATTTGTGAACATTTCTCCACAGCTGCTATGATTTACACTCTGCAGTTATCAGCTCCTCGTGTTGAGACTGAATCTCTGAAACAAGTGTTCAGCTTTGCTGGGATCTCTCTGCAGACTGACCTCAAACTGTCCTGAGGCCGCTGAGCAGTGCCTGTGTTTGAACTCCTGCAGGTCAAAGCTCTGCTGCTTTACAGTAACTACCTGCACCTCCACAACAATCCTCCTCACTGACACATATTAACATCACCTCTCTGTGATGCTGCTTTATGACGCCTGCTGCTGACCTCTTGGTCAGGTCACCCTTGTGAAAGAGTTTAATGTCAGTGGGTTTCTATCTGGTTAAATCAAGGACCAAGACCAGGACCAGGACCAGGACCAGGGACAGACCACACACTCACACTCACCTCCTCAACTTCAATATCCTCATAGTTGATTTCTTCAAATGGATATCCAGGTGGTGTTTCAAGCATGTCGGCGGATGGTAACGTTAGAGACATTACTAGCTAACCTTAGCTAGTAACTTACTGAGGGAAAGAGAGAGGACATGTCACTGTTAGAATGGACACTGTCTCTGAGACACAAACTGTATATAGAATGGACACTGTCTCTGAGACATAGACTGTACATAGAATGGACACTGTCTCTGAGACATAGACTGTACATAGAATGGACACTGTCTCTGAGACACAAACTGTACATAGAATGGACACTGTCTCTGAGACACAAACTGTACATAGAATGGACACTGTCTCTGAGACACAGACTGTACATAGAATGGACACTGTCTCTGAGACATAGACTGTACATAGAATGGACACTGTCTCTGAGACACAGACTGTATATAGAATGGACACTGTCTCTGAGACATAAACTGTACATAGAATGGACACTGTCTCTGAGACACAAA
>OOFC01019711.1:0-13217 GCA_900323345.1 Pseudochromis fuscus
CCCTCCCCCATCCCTCCATCCTTCCCTCCCTCTCTTCTTTTATACTGACTGAGAATGAGAGCGAAAATATCAGTAAATGGAGCAGAAGTGAACGCTTCCTCTCATTATCCAGTTAGTTTCTGACTCTCGCTTTAAACGTTTCCACTACAGTTACACTCATGACTTCTTTTCTTTTTTACTCCTTTTACAGCTCGTACAAAATCCCCATGCAGATATTTTTGTAATGCATCTGCTAATGGCTCGACTTTCACTATATTTAGGCTCGAATAATTTAACAACAAAATCTCAAATAATAAGGGGCTTGAATCCAGGCTTCATTTAATATCTGCTCATTTTAACAGCAGCTTTTTGCTGCCAGTATTTCACATCGTATGAGTGTATTTTATCATAGTGATCTTAAGTGTTTTTGTATTTTTTATCAACACCCTTTTTAATTTGTTCTTAATGTAGTTACATTGTTTTTCTGTGCATTTCCTCAGCACAGTCTCCACATGATGATCCCATTGTTGTCAATCTGTTGCTGTGAGTTACTGTTTTTATCAAAGCTGTTGTGTTAATTTAGTCATTACTTCAAATAGTTTCCACTGTGGGTTTGGTTGTTACCAGTGTTGTGTTGTTATCTCAGTTTAATATACACTTACCATCAGCAAGACTTTATTACTCATTTTCTGTTATTCATGAGTATATTTTATCTTATTTTTGTGGTTTTCTCCATTGTTTCCATCTGTTTTCCCCTTTTTGATTTATTGTTGTCATTAGTTACTTCAAACTAAATCCCCTTTATAATTTTCTGGACTTTTTCCAGCAATTTATCCAGTTGCACATTGCTCTGAATTTCTATTTTTAGGCTTTTATTAAAGATTTTCCATCATTTCTGAGTAAATGTAAATATTTGTAGTGAAGCATCTGTGTTTATTCTGATTTCTTCCTTTATAAAATGCTGTTGCATGTTGTTGGAAGTTTGGTTTCTGTGCATTTTCTCAGCAAACAATTGTATGATGCTTTACTCTAAGTAGTTTTATTTCCTAATGTTTCCCCATAGTGTCCACTTTAGCATTTTTGAACAGTGTTAAGCTATTAGAGGTCTTGTTCTATCCTTTGTCAGGTTCACATCTTCTTGCATCATTGAACATCTACATTCAATGGCTGCACCTATTTTCCTTCAAGGCCTGAAGGCAGCATCATGTTGTGAGTTTCTGCAGCAGATCTCTGCTCTGATGTTTTTGTGTTTTAACTCTGGGAGAACAATGGCTGCTCTGTAACGGTCTGTGGCCGAGGCCTTTACTTATTAACAGAGTATTTGTGTCCGGTCAAAGACAGACTGATGAGTCCCCATCAGTAGTTAACTAAAGGGTGGGCTAGCAACACATGGTTTAAGTTAGTTATCAGATGGAAATGCAGGAAGAGAAAGTCAGGGTTTGGAAATTTGATGTCACATTGTAGTCATGCATGTGTTCAGTGGATATTTTGCAGAGTAAATGCTGTGTTTTGGAGGATTTCTGCAGCCGTTTTGAAACACTGCATGGTCTGAATCCTGATGGCTCCGTAATGGTCTGACTCCCAGCAGGTGATGAATATGAAGGTTGTTGGTTTCCAGGTAATGAAACGTGTTAAACAACACTGTCCGTCAAGTCGACAGCCGTGTCAGATGTACATCATGTCTCAGCTCACCTGTGGGATCCACTTTGTGTCTGTGCATGTACCAATGAGCGAGTGAGACCCGACACAAACTCCTCAGCCCTTAACGGCCTTGTGGCGGACAATTACCACCAACACACACACACATACAGTGATTTCCTTCCAGTGGCTGTGCTGTTATCTGCCAGCCTTGATCCTTGTGGGTTGCTTATGGAGGCGTTGAGGCAGGGAGCAGGTCTGATTTGTGGCCAGGCATCACCGCCGGGTCCAGACGATTTATACCATGCCTCCCCACAATGCCTGACTCTGTCAAAATGACGGGGAGGGCCGACTGCCTCGCTGGCTGGATGGATGGATGGATAGGTGGAGGGGGGGTGGATGGAGGAGGCAGGAGGAGGCTGGACGGCTCGATACCGAAGCAGAAACTCACCTGAAACAATGAGGCTTTTCTTTGCAGCCACAGAGGATATGTGTGCATTTAGTCCCCTCATTCATTCACTTCAACAGGCCTCTGCTGCCTTACCTTTGTTTTTTCTTCTCCCTGGTGGTTTTCACTCTGCGGTAAATTCTCCAAATCTGCCGTCATCCCAGATCAGTGCCGCCACGTTACAGGAATTTTGATACATTGTTCACTTCAGACCGGATGTAACTGTTGAATATTTGGCTTCTGTGACTCACATCATAGACTGGGTGTGATCGTAGGTTTCATCTCCCCATAGATGGTTACAAAGGTCAGTAATAAATCAGTAGCAGCTCAAGGTCAACCCCCCTATGACAATAACCAATCAAAGGCCTGCACTAGATTGGTGACGTGAAACTGTTTGAATAATCCAATGATAAACTTAGCCACTAGCTACTACATTTAATATGGGTGAAAGTGTCGTTGATAAAGTCTTGCATCTTGTAGCCTGCTCCAGAGGTCATACAGTACACATAGCTAAATGTTGAAAGGGTAATATTATCTGTACAGACCTGAAGGTCATTGTAGACCTGCTCTGGTCAGTTTTTACATTCTTCAGTCATATGTGCTGCCATTTAAAAACTATTGCAAGTCACATTTATCATATTGTGTATTAATACTTCTTACTTCCTGTATTGCCACTGTTGAAATTAGCTGGTCAGCTGAGTCTGTTCGGGTGTAGTCAGGTACATTTGAATGTAAAATGAAAGTTTATTCGTGGTTATGATCCATACATTATGTCTCACATGGGATTGTAGCTGTTGTTTTTGTTACCAAATGCCAAAAATGACAACTTCCTGGTTTATTTGAGCAGAAAGCTCTGTAATACTGCATTTTTTTAGGTGCATTTTTACCTCTGTCATGAGGTTATTTTTACCTGTGCTTGTTAGCAACATTTAAAAAAGTACTGAACACATTGCTTTAGTTATTTATTTAAGTTTTTGAGAGAGAGGCTATTACCAAATCATAATAATTTTCAATGTTGGGCAAGATCAGAAGATGGGATAATGAAAAATCCCCATTTCTTATAATGGGCTAATGTTTTAACAACGTAGTGTTACTATTTGACCACTAGAGGGCAACAGTGTTCAGTCTATAGCATCAGTACAGCTGGACTGTACCTTAGTGGAGGTTTGTGCTCTGAGTGCTTGAATATATTGTAGAACCGGTACTTATTTCCTGTATTGACAGAGCTGCTTCCTGTTCCTCTGTTAGTTCAGAGCATATTGTTTAGGACTCGAGGTCCATCAGGTGTTTCAATAAAATGTCCTGAAACCAGTTACACGACTGTGAGTTAAACTGAATTCATTATTTACAGTTTTGATTGTTTAGTCTCAAAGATGTTGGAAACTTGTGACCCTCCCAGTTTTCAAGACATCTTCAACTCCCTGGTTTTGTTTTCATCCAACTTCCCAAAACACAGTTATTGAACTCGGACGTCATCTGAAGTAAATTTTTTGTGCTTCTGCTTCATGTTTAGCTCAGTGTTTTAGCTCAGCAGTCAAATGAGGTCTGATAATGTCTCCAGATGAACTTAATTTGCACATCTCCTTCCTCCTTTGATAGATCTACAAACTGTTTTCCCTCCGATTGTCGTCTGATCATATTTATCAAGTTGTTAGATGAACCTAAAATTTTATTCCTGCTTCATAAAACAGGTCTAAAACGATACCAGCTTTAAATGTGAGATACTGAGCTCCGTCCAGATCTCTCATATAAAACCTTTAATTTTCCTTAAAGCTGCGTCATCAACTTTCCTCCAATGTAAAATGAAGAGTCGGGGAGGATGGCGACTGTAGTTTCTGATGTTACATCTGCAACCGCAAGTATCAGGGAGACATTCGATATTGTGGATAATGTGGCCTCGCATCCTATGGCTATTTAAAGAAATAGGAAAGTAATTCTCCTGCTGCAGGCCTTTCTTTGTCTTCTTCTGTCTTTCTTTCTTCCTCCTCTGGTCTGTCGGTGTGTCAGATGTCTTTGAAATGACTCCCCCACCCCACGCCCCACATCTTGAGTTAAAACCTCCGTCCAGCTGACCTTAGACACCGGCTTAGGGAGGAATCCCCCCATGTTACTGCAGGTGGGGCTGCAACAATATTGACTCAGGAACTCGGTTCATTTTATTAGGCTCATGTTCGTGTGTGTATATGTGTGTGTATGTGTGTGTGTGTGGAGGAGATCGCGATGACGCACAGCAGCTGGAATCTATTCTCATTTTCAAACAGACATCATCCAGAAAACTGCTCTCCTCCCTTCTCTTTAAATTCATCCTTTCAATGCCAAAAAAAAAATCCAAATTCAACTATTCAGTGTCTCCATGGAAACTAGGGGGTTTAACCTTTTCCTGGTTTGCCAGTATTTGTATTTAATTAAACACAGAGCTGCAGTATCAGTGCGAGAACAAATCACAGTGTTGGTAAACAAAATAATTTTGGTTATTTATATTTCAGGGTGGGGAATTAGAGCGCTGGTTTTGATATCAAGGAAAAAACAGCAGCTTCAGTTGTAAGTGTGATACACATTGTGCTGCTGTTTGGGGTTTAAAATGTCTCATTAAAATGAAGCAATAAGTTGTATTTTCAGTTTTGTGCTAAAAAGAAAGAAGAGAGTTAAGGAGTCTGAAGTGAAGCCTCGAGGTCGGTGGTTTATCCGAGAGCCAACAGGCCATGACCATGTAATAGGAAACATTTTATTGCCTATAATTGTTTTCATATTGCGTTTCCATCGCATCCCTGTGAGCGTTATCCCCCCACTAAACTGGGATCAGAACTCAAAGCCAGCTGAAAGCACAGCTCACTGTTGCAGCAGATGTATAATAAAGTCCAGCTCAGTGGCTGATGCCCCTGCTCTTCACTGTCTGGACTCTCAGAAGTTTCATGTGCTCGCCGGCTCATCTTCCACGTATGTAGATTAAAGGAGAGAAACGATAGTGCACAGGTTTCAGTGTGTAGTTGTTCACGTTTGAAGTGAAAGTTCATTGAGGTGTCCCAGTGGTCGTGATGCATACTTTGTGTCTGTAATGTCCCAGATAGGATTTCAGGTGGGGGTGAGTGGTCAGGAATGTAAAGCCAAAGATGCCAAAAATGAAGATTTACTAGAGGTGCTTGTATGAGCAGAAAGTTTTGTAAAGCTAGTTTTCAGGAGCATTTTTACCCCAGTGAGGAGGTCGTGTTTACACCTGTGCTTGTTTGTTAAGATGCTGTCACACCCTGAAGATTTAACCAGCGTATGCCGATGTATCGTCAAGTCTCTAAGGCTACGTTCAGACTGCAGGCTAAAGTGACCCAAATTCGATTTTTTTGCCTTATGCCATGCGACTTCTGTCTGAACGGCTAGGTCGCATTTATCCGACTGACACGTCACAATACGTGACAAATGTCTTTAATCTGTGTAACTCTGTATCATTAAAGCCTCTCACATCACTATCCCACCACTCCGGGCTGCGACCCTGCACCCATGTGTTTCTTTGGATGGATGTTGCTGCCACTGCCCCACAAACGCCAAAAAGGTGGCTCTCTTCCTTTTCAACCTTCTTCTTAAAATCAGGTTGTAAATGTGTTTGCTCCAGTTAGAATCGTAAAATACGCTGCACCGTCATCGTCCATGTTTACTTCTGCAAACACTGAAGCGTGTTCGCTGCGTGACGTCGTTATGTCCTCTTTTGTGCATGAGGGACACTTTAAGTTCACACGAAAGATCACATACAAGTCGCATTTAATTGTGAACAAACTCGCAAAAAAATCAGATTTGACAAAAAATCCGAATTGACCATTAAGCCCTGAAGTCTGAACGTAGGCTAAAACACTTGATGAACGCTGTTGCCGATGTTCACAACTTATGCCCGACGATAGTCAAACTTATGCAAAGTCTTCGGCAGCGTATCACCAACGATCACATGTAAGAGGAATACTGACGAGTTACACCTGTGAATCGATTTTTCTTGACCAGTTTTTCTAAACGCTGCCAATACGCCGTTATACGGTAGCAGTAAGTTAGAAACGCGTTCTGTCATCGTCCAGAACACATAAAATATATCTTAAAAACATCAAGATGCATGAGAGGTAAGATCGGCATAAGTTACTCAAAGGTTACAAATAAGTTTTGGGTACATTAAACATTATCTCAAGGTATTTAGACCTTATGAGTAACATAACATATGCCGACGATCACATAACTTACACACAACTTATGTCCCATGTATGCAGGACTGAGCAGCATGCTGGCATACGTCCCAAACTGAATCATGGTCTTGTCGAGTTGTTAATTCAGTACACCGTTATCCTGAGTACTGTGTAGAGTTTTACTTTTACCCACTTGAGACGTGCAGCTCTGCTCAGTCTCAGCACAGAGACGTCACACTGGAGGTCATAAGTGGTTTACGTGCTCTGATATGGAGCTCTGGTTAGTTTCCTTAACACCTGATAACCCCCTACCAGCCTCTTCCCCACTTTCTCATGCACACACACACACTCACACACTTGCATACCCAAGCTGTGTGTCTGCAGGGTGGATTTAAGAAGGCTCTGGAAGGCTTGCTGCTTTTTACTTGGGAGAACAGTGAGGAGGAGGAGATGGGGGGGATGATAAAAGGGTGAGCGGGACGTGATGGAGAGAGTGGAGATGGTGACGGATACTGAAGTGATGACTGTGTGAGGAGAAGTGCTCTCGTCTGTCGGATGGTTTCTTCCTTATAAGGAGGGTTTTTCACATACTTTCAGTTATTATATTAAGATTAAAAATGCTTTAACGTAGCAGCTTTTTAACTTGTTTCCATCCTATTTTAGGTCAGAACATCCTGGGCTACGAGGGATGGTTGACCATAATTTTATTTTGATCGTTAATTAGATTTAATTCAGAAGGGTTAGCTTAAAGGATGTAAAGAAGTCATGTACTGGTCACAGACTGGATGTAGAAATGGTCAAAGCTAACATGATGTCACCTGTTGGTTTGTGGACTCACATTTTGAAGCCATGAGTCTGGCCATGTTGGGTTTTTTTTTTTTGGAGCCAGACGTGACCATATTTGGATATGAAGGGAGGAGTGAGGAGGCAGGTCT
The DNA here is from genome assembly GCA_900323345.1 of Pseudochromis fuscus. NCBI lineage: Eukaryota > Metazoa > Chordata > Actinopteri > Pseudochromidae > Pseudochromis > Pseudochromis fuscus. Next base: position 7,158 of record OOFC01019711.1, read on the forward strand.
ATCCCTTGAACCTGAGGACACTGTCCAATGTGTGTGAGACTGGAGTTAACTGGGGGATGAGCCTCTAAACAAACTGTAAATCACTGGAGACCAGAGCTGTCAATCAAACCTCAGATCTCTGAGTAGAAGAGTTGACTTTATCTAATGACATCAGAGTGACTTGTGGAAAACATGTGCTGACTGAGGATTTGAGGATTGATAATGAGGATTTTTTAATTGAAGGCAGCATCTAGTGGCCAGAGAGACCCTGGTGCTTCGTCTGTTTCTATCCGCAGTCTATCATAAGGATGTTGGTAACAGTTTCTGACCTGAAAACTGGGTTATCAGTGTCCTCTGCTTGACTTCATAAGTCCCACCTCCTTCTTGATTTTGATTGGCCGATGAGAGTGAAGTGACATTAATGACCTTGGTTGTGTTCCAAAAACTTGAAAGCAGTGTAAATACAGCGCTACAAAACTGTACAACAAGCACTTTTTTTAGTGTGTGGCCAGGACACAAGTGCTGTCAACACTACATTTTATGTCGTTTCATCGGAAACGTGTGCGTTATTGTCAAACACTCCCGGGGTGTGTTTCCTTGATTGCAAGAAGTGAAACTGTTTCTTGAAGAATCTGATGAGAAGGGCAATAACAGAAGTGCACACTGAGCTCATGACAAACATTAGAGGCTGTAACATGCTATACACTGCTGTGTGCTTCAAGCTCAGTGTTCCCCCTCAGGCACAGTCTCATCAGCACTCTGCAAGCAAGGAGACTTCAGTTGTTATGTTGTTTCTGTTCTGGGACGGTTGTATTGCAGATCCATGAATTCTACATTCACATGTGCTTTTTGATTATCTGTCCACACAACTAATTCAGTCGTCTTTAAAATGCTTTTCCACTTTCAGATGTGTGGATTTCTTGTTTTTTGTGTAAGGCCGTCCTCCTTCTACGAGCTGTTTATGTGCAAAAAACTCCAACAAACTCCACTCAAGTGCATCTTGTGAAATTTGGAGCCTGTAGACTGCCTATGAGCATGTTCGGAGGATGTTCATGATCATCACCAAACTCTATGAATTCCCACATTTTGGCGAGTACGCAAATGTGCATGGTGTGTCTGCAGGTCTGACTTGGGGTTTTTTTGTGGTTGTTGTGGATTACCCCCATGACCTCAAAAAAAGTAGGGGACCCACGATTCCTAAATCCGTCCTAAAATCTGAAGACAAATGATTGACAATATTTTACTATTTTTACAGATTATGATCCATAGACCACATTATTAATCAGTTGAGAAAATAAATACAGCACATATGTGAGTGTATATATGATACGTTAAAGCTTTGATCTTGATTTACTGTCCTGAAGTTGAAGGCTCAGGGTTTTATGGCGGTAGCTCTTTGATGTCTAATTATTTCTCTGTAACGGTGAGAGTGTAATAAACGCTGTAACTCTGTAGTGTAATGCAGTATGTGCATTATTACCACAGTGGTTTATGTGACAGTTTCTCAATAGTACTGCAGGTGTTAGGAAAATACAGTAAGCCTTTTCCCTCAGTGTCTGTTTACTGACTCAGATTTCCTGGTGCAAAGTTACTCTGTTAAAACTCTGAGAAAAATGTTTCTGAAAATATTCAAAGAATTTGCTCCGATATTATATTAGTTAATTTTTAATAGTGCACTGAAAGGCTCCCACAGCTCAGTCTGAAGTGACGTTGGTGTTTTTACAGGCAGGAAAACTTCAGTCGGCTTAAAGTTTAACCCTCAAACACATGAAAGACGGGCGCCAGGTGGAAGCCTTTTTTTTTTTTTTTTTTTTTTTACTGCCACAGTGTGAAGTTAACTCACTTTCTCATACAAACACAGGTGTGACCTCCGAACTCTTCTCTCAGAGACCTTTGACCCCAAGGTGTTAGTCAGGCAGCTTGATGGGTGGATTTGAAAAGTCCTGGTTATCTCTCACGAGTTTTCCCTTCACTGTCTCTCATGCAGGTTTATGGATGAGTGGTTTCGGTTTAGTATTACTTATTGTATGTGGTTTTACTACATTCCTGAGCTGAGTGCTACAAAGAATAAGACAGAGAAACTTTGAAGTGTTTTGTGTAACAGAAAATGGAATAATGCATGAAACAAATCTCAGATTTACAATTGGATCTGTTTATATTGTATTTCATGCATTTAATTTATTTAATGCATCAAACTGAGGTGTTGTAAGAAAATATGACAAATTAAACTCCAGGTAGGAAGTTAGAAATAAGATCCTGCCTCTAATAGAGTCCTGTTACCTTCAGTAGTTTGGGTACAAATAAAGGCCTTGCTCAATTTGAGGATTTAAGATACACAGATTTGAGGCCACATGATGAATCATAATGTGTCATTTCTACAAAAATAAATTTCCATTTGTTTTTTTTCCATTTCAAAACATTTAGTTTACAAAGCAGGGTTCATTAAATATACATCTTCAGTAAATCTCACCAAACTAAAGTCTCCATGTTAAGTTAAATCTCTGCATCAGCCAAACAAATTAAGACCTTTTTCTGTCTCAAGTCGCTGTACCAAGGGCAACAAAATATAAAATCAGCAACAAGATTAAAAAACACTAATTGCTTCTTCATGACTTTTTTGTTAATATTGCAGAGCATCAACAGAGAGGGGAAGTTAAAAAGAAATCGCAGACAGTACAAGGGCTTCTCTTTGACACATTCAGGTGTTTCTGAAACATCAATACAAACAATGAGGAAAACAATTTTTGCTCCTGATTTTTAGAGCATGTTAATATTTTAGTGTTTAAAAACGTGTTATTAAGAGAAACTATGTAGGCGAACCACTTTTGCATGTTGTTATATTTAACATTTATGCCAATATAATGATCATCTTAATCAGTTTTTTGAGAACTTTTTTCAAAATTCATGTTACGAAACAAATCAAAAGAAAAACCTTTACAGTCAAATGATAGAGGTACTTTATAGTGGAAGATCATCAGCATAGAAAAGGGTAAAAACATTTTATAGGAAATTTGACAAGTTTAAAAGACTTAAACTCACCATTAAAAGTTTTAAGAAAGGAGTTAAAAGTGGTCACTGATTCACCACTAATATATATCAGCAATAAACTAATATAGATTTTAAAAATAGCTTAATTTTGGGTTAGCTCCACTTATTGGATAGTATTGAAACTTCAGCAAATCAATGAACTTTTATGGGTCAGACAAAAAAAAAAGAAAAAGAAACAACCACTGATATTCTGCAGTGTATCAGCCACCAGCTTGAACACACACATCCTTCGACCTCCGTCAGGTTGCATCTAACAGATAACAGCTATCTGCAGCGCTGCCCTACTTTGTGTGTGTCACAAATGTTCCCGTCTCACAAGTGTTAGTCGCAGGTATCGCTCGCTCTGTGTGTGTGGATTCCTCTGCATTGTAGAAGTCCTACAGCTTCATATATGATCCCACACAGGGTAATTACACCGCATTAAGTTAATTTGCTCGACTCGGAGGTGGAGATGTGTACGTACAGCGAGTGTGGACCCGGCATACCAACACATTCCCACTCTGACAGAAGTAGTCCAACTTCAAAGAGTTGCCTAAACCTCACTTGATACCTCTCTCTGCCGCGACTTGACTGGAAATATGCGACTGTGTGCGTTTGACGGTTTTATCCGGCCCGTTATTTAGTGACATACTGCTGCATTAGCATTTCCTCCTCCACCCATGTGCTGTTTGCAAAATAAATTTGAATAAAAGCTGTTAGGATTTACTGGAGTGAAAGCTGCAGGAGGATAAATGGAACAGTTTGTTCTTGTTCCTCTTCTCACATTTTTAAATGTTGGTGTTTTTTCAAGCTTTTGGCTGACGACTTTAGAGGGATTTTAAAAGTATGAGTTCAGGGGCCAAGCTGTCCTGTGTCCACAGATTCATATATTAAAAAAAAAAATCTTTCGCTTCATAAACATTTATTTTGGAGACACTTTACCATTCAAAATTGTGCAAACTTAGCATGGTATGTATTATACAGTGTAAAATAAAAACCCCAAACAGCTGTGACCTGTCCCCAAAATACTGTAAAATAGAAATAACCAACTCATGGCTTGCAACTTTTAAAATCTTGTGCAGTTTTTGGCTTTTTAATGTAGAACTAAAAGGTGTGACAGCTCCACCAAGACATATTTTCGCTTTGTTGATGTCATAGACTGAACACTGTTGCCCTCTTGTGGTGAAATAGCAACACTACCTTTTTACAACATCAACCATGATAAGAGATGGGGATTTTCTGGTGTTTTTGGACAGGCTCCATCCTCTGATGTTGCCCAAAATTCAATAGTTTGTTTCTTACATAAAACCTTACCTCCTAAAATTATTACTTGAAATCTGTTCAAATATTTATGTATAATTGTGTTGACTTACAGGTGTGTTGTAAGTTTTAAAAATTTAGTATTGACCGTTGTGTTGCCTGTTTACAGTAACTTTGTTTGGACTGCCAGATCTAGGCAGTAGCTTTAGTGCATGAGTTTTTGTGACTGAAATGAGATTTATCACAGGAAGTGTAGACGGGATGGACTGGAGCACGACTCTGAAGTAAGGAGGTACAGGACTGGACAGGAGTCTGGTAAAAGTGGAACGTACTGTATGTGGGAGTAGAGCTGTTGTCCTGGACTTAAGCGCCAGTGATTTTTGTTTTTTGTTAAAACTCCGCCATGGCCTCGATGTACTACGTTAGCAATTAAGCAGGTCTGGAGATGCGGGAGTGTAGCACTGAACGATGTGCCTGGATATATGGAGGTTTTATTACTGGACCAGCACCAAGAAATGTAGGAAAGTTGGAGCGGTGCATGTTACATAACCGCAACATCCCCGGTTCAACTCCAGCCAGGACCCCATGTTGCCTGTCCTACTCTTCTCCCTCACCTCATATTCATCGTCTCCATCTCCACTGTCAACTGTCCAATAACGGGAAAATGAACCCTAAAAATTATATATAGGAAAGTTGGACTGGACCATTTTCTGCAGGGATAGGAGGCGGATCAGTTGGCTGGTCATGGATGTATTTGGTATTGCACTTTTCTTTTAATGTTCACCAATATGAAAACTTTTCTTTAAGAATAAATAGTACAGAGATCTTGACCATTCATGCAAAAGCACATCAACCAAATTTTTCCAATTGGTTGACATGTTCTTACATCATATAGGTGCATTTATAATGACAGCCTTCATGAAATTATCTATGATTGGAGACTTTCCAACTTTTAGAGATGAACATTTTTCTTTTTAAAATATCCCCACGATTCATAAGTTTATGTCATAATGTGTCTTAATAGCTGTACTTTGACCATGACCATGTCAGATGTTCTTTCCTCGAACACCTACAGCCAAAAAACAACTTCAAATGAGTGTTCAGGTGTTGTACCACTTCTCTAAACATGGTGCTGTAGATGTCTGCAGTTTATCACAGTGGCAGAAGTTATTAGGACTTTGAAATATGGAGTTTCAGGAGTGCACCATGGTTTAGAAAACTTGCAATAATCCCCATAAAGATAAGTGGCCTATGACTTGGATCTACAGGTTTATTGGACTGTACCATGTCTCATAGCTACTTGGGGGGGAGGTTTTTTCCCCCAACTGTTGCACTGGACTTGAACTACACGTGGTTGTACTTGGCCTTTTCCCAGTGGCCAAAAGGTGAGTGGTAGGTGTGTGTGTGTGTCTGTGTGTGTTAATTATCCACAGCTCGCTCTAAGCTGGGCTTTGTTGGAACCCGAGTGGACCAGTGTCTCCACGGTAACAGTTGCCAACGGTTACGCAAGCTTGACAACGGCAACCCTCGATGACCCACATTCCAGCAGTAAATCACAACACACACACACACATTCCTGACTCCACCCTTGCCTATCGAAACTATGCTCAGTGTTTCCACTCCGAGAGAGGCGGACAAAGTTTTTCTCTTCATGTTAAAAAATGAAAACACTGCGATCGGTCTCCCGCCTTTCTTCTTCGTACCATCTGCTGTTTCCTGTGAGTGTGTACGAGGCCACAAACAAGACTTTAAAAGTGTTGGATTAAACCACAGCTGTAAATCACCCCGTCGCCC
>OOFC01019712.1:0-10499 GCA_900323345.1 Pseudochromis fuscus
TTCCTTGGGTGAAATGTGCAGTTAAAGGTTCAATTATTCATCGTTTTCCCCCCAGACAATAATCTTTAAAAACATGACTCCATCATTATTATTACTTTGAGTTGTTTAATAATTAGTAAAGTTTCTGTTTCATGTGGAAAAGTTGTGATTGTGCCTGATTAGTGAGTCTCATTAGGCAGCATCACCACCAGCTGGGTGACTTATAAAAACTCCCAGTTTGACTGAGCTCGTGTTTGGTGGCTGAGGAGGAGACGCCATCAGTCTGCTTCTGCTGTGTGTGTGTGTGTGTGTGTGTGAGGACTTTCCAGTTTTTCTTTTGTAGAAATTTTACTTGATTTTCTTTGAATTCAGATGATAGTTCAGGCGATGATTGTGACCTGACCTCCCAACTCTGCTTCCACCATAATCAATATCTTAAACCACTAACTCCTGCCTCTGAGAGTAAATTAAATGTGTAACATGCCTGATACTGCACATCTCACTTTTAAATATTTGACATTAAAATGTTTCCAACACACTCCCAGTTTCCAGCAATCTGTGCACAAAGACCCTTTTTCTGTCTTTAACACAAACAAACCAGCTTTGTGTGTCGAACAGCTTGAAGAGCGTTTCAATTGTCATCACCAGTGCAGCGTTCCTATTAATAATAGTACACAAATTATTCCTCTGAGCAGTAAAAACAAAACGTTACCTGCTGTGCCAGTGACTCAGGTAAAAAAAGAGAAAAGCAGCGTCTCTCGCAGGTTTCCAGCTGTCCCACGTCGTGAGGACAAAAGATTAATAAATGGCACGGTGACAAAAACAAGACAAAACAACATGAGGTTGGATAAATGGCAGGTATTGTGTAAAAATACAAAACACAATATTTCAGAGAAATAAACAAGCAATTTGGTGTTTAAATTCCAGATGTCATGCTGGAAGGAAATCAGACGAGCTGCCAAAATAAAATCTGGTTCGAATGTTTGTTTGTAAAGTTGCACAAGTCTTTTATTTTTATTTATTTCTTTTCATGACTTTTCTGCGTCAGGCCTGTGTCTGCTGGCCGTGGTGGTCATGTATCTGATCTGGATCGAGGTCCTGGACACTCTGGAGCAGTTCGTCCTCCATCAGAGACTCTCCAGCTGTCCCTCCGTCCATCTCAGCGTCCAGCATGGCCCCTCGTTCCTCCTCGCCCCGGTGGCCGTCTTCTTCTGCCTGCTGGCCGGCCACCTCTCCGTCCTGCTGGGCCGCAGCGTGAAGAGGACAGGGCTGGACGGGGAGGACAAAATCCATTTTTAAACAACTGAGCTGGACGTTAGTTTGTGGACAAGTGTTTTGAAGCCAGGAGTTTGGCATTTGAATGCAGCCATGTTGGTTTTTGGGGGGCCAGATGTGACCATATTTGGACATAAAGGGAGAAGTGAGGATGTCTCTGATGTCCTCCACTGTCCAAACTACATCCATTTTTTATTTTCCAAAATACAAAAGAGTTTAATACATATTTTTTCTAGCATCAAATCTTTCTGGTGCATCACCCCTGCTTTGTTGAACGGGTAAAGTGCCCCCTAGTGGCCAAACAAACAAACATCAACAAGCAGCATTGATTACAGGGACTCCTTTATGGTCATTTTAGAGATTTATTGTCAGCATCCTGCATCTTAAAGCACACTACTCGAACTTATAGAGAAGTGTGTGTGAAAATGCAGCTCACGCTTTGGGATATTTAAAATAAATTTGCTGTTTATTGTGATGAAACACGAGTCCTCTTTGAGTCTTTTCTACTCCAGAAGAAAACTCTCTTGTCGTGACTCATCAGCTGCATTTTAATTGGTCAGTGTCAACACTTACATCATCTGTTGTGGAGGAAAAAGTCTCAAAAACTCCTTTATCTATATAAAAACTACTGGAAATAAAAAAAACCAAACATCTGGATGCATCAGCAGACGTCCACCCACTCCCTCAACACATCAGTGACTGTACGTCGATGATGATAATTAGACTCCTTCATTTAAAATGGTAAAAGATTTCTCTAAACCATTCAGCAGATCCCACTCCTCTCGCTTTGCTTTTATTATAATTGACAAATCAATTTTGACAAAAAGTGGAGAGGAGGAGCCTGCGAGGCTGCTGGAGGACTGAGGAGATTGAGTGTGACCGTGGCTGCCTGTCATCACGACATCAGGTTGAAGCTGTGAGATATTGGGTCAGAGGGACGGAGATAATAATAAATTAGACTGTCATAATCCATTTTCTGACAGGAGAGCTGCTGTGGTGTGTGTGTAAAACATCCAGCAGCCACTAGAGGGCAGTGTTGGCTCAGTTTGGAGTGTCTCTCACTTTTTTTTTTTTTACAACGATGTCCGACATTACAACAAAGTTGCAGTGTTCACATCAGATTAGCAAAGGGAGAGTGAAATTTTGTAAGTGATAATTAAGTCAACTCTTGTGGTTTTTTCCTGACAAACAAAAGATTTTTTTTTTCTTTCCTCCAAGTTATGAGGAGGAGGGAGGGGCTGTGGAGGCCCGCAGTCACACCTTTATAATTGGAAAAGGCAAACAGAAGTGAGACCCTGAGATGATACAGTGATGGGGGCGAGGACGCTGCTCATCAGAGGGTATTTCAATATCCTCCCATGTCTGTCGCTGCTTTTCTTATCCGTCCTTTCTCCTCTTAATCTCCGCTGTGAACTAGGTGAGTATAATTACACCTGAGCATGTCACTTTCACTTCCCCATCCCTTTAAACGTCTCTGTCACCTCCTCTCCCTCGTCGCCATCGACCTGAAACAAGCGTTGGTCTTGATTTTCCAGGAGATCCAGTCATATCAGTTGGTTTGGATCTCTCAGATTGTGGCAGATTCATTACTGGATCCAGGAAGTGGATGTGCTCCACTCCACCGCCATCATCATCACACCACGGGCCTTGTGTCCTCAGGAGATGGGACTGTCTGCAGCAATTACCACAGGGACAAATCTGAGGACACAACTTAAGACATTTCTTTTATGCCTTGTTTTAAAGAGACAGTCGATTTAAATTGTATAGTTTTTGAGGTGGTGACATCACTTTGAGGCAAAAAGTGTAAATATTAAAAGTCATCATGACACCATACTTATCAGCATAATTATTGCTGAGCTTTTATCTGCACGTGACCATTTGTTGCAACACAATATCTTTGCTTAGCATGTGTTGGATCATAATTCATTATGTTATGCATATAAGAATGCCCCCAATAGTAATAATCACAATTAAAAATGAGCTTTGCGTCGACAACAAAATCCATATATTAAACTCCTGAAGCATATGTTGTTGTAATCTATATGGAAATCAAATTGCTTATTCAATAGGTGATCTTCAGCTTTGGGAGGAGGTTTCCAAATAAAATAAATAAAAAATAAACAGCTATTTATGTTTTGTAGCGCAATTCCTCATCTGAGAAAGCGGTTTAATTAAAATTCGCCGACATTAAAGCTGTTAACCCTTTAACACCCGAGCCTGCAAATTTCCACCTGGACTTTTTATGCTTATTTCGATTTCAAATTCAAATTTAACATGAAAAATGAAACATTCACGTGCAGTTTAAGTGTTTTTGATCACTACAACTCTAAAATAAAATTCCGTTTTTGTGTTTTTCTGCTATTCTTGCTTCGTTATTACACTTACAACACGTAGTATATAGTAAATCAGCTACTTCCGGCTTCCGGGAGAGGCGCTGGTGAAATTACCGTAATAACACCATATTTACTGTAAAGTGCAACGTCTCAGCTCTCAGGAACCATTGCATTTTTTCCGATTGCGCAAACTGTGATGTAATTACGGTAATCCAAGCAAGCAGGCGCAGACATAGCTCCGGTGCTACGCTCAAAGGAAAAGGGTTAAATCACATTTTTGTGCTTTTTATATCACGTTTTCTATGTTTCTGGTGTGTAAATAAGCAGCTTGTGTTGTTTTTGTTCACAGCTTGTTGTCTAAAATCTCTTTACACCTCCTATGCTCCTCTAATAAACACAAGAGCACAAACAATAAGGCAAACAGGTATTTTTCCCCCTTTCGCGACATAAACAAATATAATGAGCATCCATTAAAAGCTGGACACAACCTTTTCTGTGATCCCTCCGCCTCCCCTGAACCTCCCTGTGTTCGCTCTCCACATTGGTACACTCTGCTCTACCTCCACATCACCCACAGGCCAACCCAGGAGGCGCAATTATTCAGGCCTTTGCTCAGCCAAGTAGAAGAAATTAGCCTCTTCTCCCGCACCAAGACCTTCTAACCTGCACCAGGACCTCGGGCTGCCTCTCTGACTAGCATGACCCCCTGTGACTTCCCTCTCCAGACCTCGTGTTTTCCATACATATGAGCCCGAGCTGGCCGGAGCCACGCTTGGCTGCCATATGGGCTCTCCTGCAGCCGGGCGAATTGGGGCTGGGGGGAGCTGCGGGTTATAACAATCCAACACCCCCACACCTCCACCTCCTGGGAGGACGATGGTGTCTTCAGGCCAGCGATGCGCCTTCACAACAATTCAACAACTAAAAATGGTGAGGCTGAGATGTGTCATTCTGTGCGGCTCAAACTGCAATATTGAAAATTAAATTAGGAGCAAAAGTTGTGCAACCTGTAGTTTCAAAGTTGTCAAATCAGTGCAGGTCAATATCTAAATGAGCAATTATGGGACGAATAATGATCTATTATGACAAAGTGTGGTGTGCAGGTGTAAGGGCAAAGAGGAAGAGCTGCTCTTCTTCCTTTTATTCTTGATCTTTCCTGTAATTTGCTCGATTCTTCTCCTCCATTAAAATCATTTTTGAGTCACAGGTGAATCCATTTCTCACGTCCATGCTGTCAGACCCTCCTCTCACCGTTTGTCTTCCTGCCTCCCTTTTCATTTATTCAGGCCAGTCAGTGGTGGATAATGAGGTCTGTGGCCTGGCACTGTGCTCCCTGGCTCTCTGGGTACAGTAAGGAAAGTCTCCCAGCTTCACAAAAATCTTCCAGCAACCTTGGCTGCTGGTGCAGGGCGTCCACTGGTGGGGAGGCTGAGCCAGTGATGGAAAACAACCAGACACCACATTAAACCCACTGTGGGTCCTGTCAGCAACATGTGAGATAAACAAAACACATGTATGTTGTTTGCACCTCATGTGGATCCATCAGCAAAAACAGACTGAAAAAAAAAAAAAATAAATCAGCAGCTCATGTCAAATCATTTATTAAATAAATCCAAACACAAGAGGATTTATAATGCAATGATCCTCTAGTAAATATAAACACTGTTTACATGCATCTCATGTGATGTTCTCTAGTTCATTGTATTAAGATAATAAAGTTGATAGAAGCTAATTTGTTCAAGTTGTATGAACCCATACATTCATGCCACTATAAATTTGATAGTTGATTGTATTGTTTTCATCAACGAAGTACTTTTTTTCCCCTCTCATTATTACTAGATGACCCAATTTTGTATTTACCCACCTGTTTTAATACCTACAATTTAAAACACATGAGTGATGGCTGTGTGGATTTCAACGCTGTAAAACAACATGTAAGTTCACTGTGCAATCCCTGTTTTCAAATAAACACATGAATATTTATTTATAGTGGAGATAAAAACGTTTTTTAAATTAAAATTAATTATAACTTGATGCTACTATCATTTAAAAATACTTTTTTAATCATCTTATTGTCTAATGGTGCATTTACACTGGTACCTACTCACTTCGCTTCGCCTCAGAAGCCTCGGTTGCATTTACATTACCGAGGATAGTCCCTCCTCTGTGTAACTGGTCGTCATTGGTGACGTCATCTTTTATGCGATTCTTTCGTTTCTGACCGAATTTTCTCATCGGTGACTAATGACAGAAAGGTTTGCACCTCGTCCTGAGTCCATGGGGCAGGATTTCTAACAGATGCCATTTCTCTGCTTGTTGTTATTTCAAATGCGTCTGCACGGTTCGACGAAGATTTAAAAATGGTGTGTTTGCGGGGACAGATTACGTGCTGCGCAGTGATGACGCAACGACACAGTGACGATTTCGACCAATAAGATTTTAGTACCTGCTCCGACCTGATCGGGTACTTTTTTGGAACTGCAGGAGAAGAGGTACGAAAAGTTGCACCAGGTACCAAGTTCCAGGTACTTTTTTGCCAGTGCAAGTAGGTACCAGTGTAAATGCGCCATAAATCTGAATCGTCCTGATTTAAAATTTAACACCAGCTTCCTCCTTTTAATGGAAACAATCTGCACATATATGATTTCACAGTTATTGTGCTTTATCTTCATCTTCTAATCAACACACAGCCGATTCTTCTTGATTGTATTTCCACACAAACAGGTGACAGCTGCTGGATTCAATTTGAGCTCTTAATTCTTTCTTATTCCACATGTTGAGTGGATATTCTTCATCTTCCTCCTCCTCTGCAGTCGCTCTATCTCTGCTTGATGACAGGCCTCTTACCTGGTGACTGCAGATCCCTGAGAGTCTTATCGTGGCCGGGGCCAAATGATTCGCAGGAGGGGGGGAACAGGATGGCTTTTCTTTATCTGTGGCCCCCTCTGCCTCTGCAGGCCACTATTTCATCAGGTCACTGTGTGTACATTCAGAAGGGTAAACTGATTTCTATTAAAGCGGCCCACAGCCCTGCCTCACCTGGGCCTCCTGGCTCCAAATGGGTTCTTGTCTATATTTCCTCCCCTCCGTCTATCCCTGCCTCTCTCCTCCACATCCCTCTTCCCAAAGAGAGCGATCAGCACCGTGTACTGGAAGAGGGGCGCGGGAGACGGCGAGAAAGATTAAATCCAAGTTTCTTTCATCCATGAACGCTTTCATCTCTGGTTTTTAGCAAACAGAGGGAATTATCAGCGCTGCAACCGACACAGGCTTTTGACGAGGGCGATGGGAGGAGGAGGCGGCGGTGGGGGTTGGTGGAGCGAGTGGGGGGATGAAGAGGAGGTGAGGGTGGGAAGTTAGGTGGTTGGAGAGGGAATCCACTTCCCATGCCGGCTTGTGGGTTTATCTTCTGAAGGCCAGGGGAGCTCCTCTTTGTCTCGCCTCACCATTTCTTACCTTAAGAGCGTTTGATATTGAATTACCGCTCGCAGTCACCTTAAAATACCGTTAGGGGAAAAGTCGGGCCTCTATGTCTCAATCCGACTTATAGACTGGATGTAAAGGAGTCAAAACAAGCGAGTAAGAGGAGCAGTGATAATCCACACATCCAAAAATGTAACCAAAACTAAATAGATGATTTTTTTCCCCTTCCCCTACCATCCTGCGATACTTGGCATGCCGTCTAATCTCCACTGTTCTGAGTGTTTTTTCATTAAATTTGTGTCAGGACTAATTTCGAGGGGAATGAATACAGATGTCAGGATGCCATCGAAACCCATCGCGGGGCCTTTAATGAGATAACAGGCTTTAGTCAAAGAATTAGCGCTATTGGGGGGAAAAAAAAGAAAAAGTGAATGAGATTAGTTCAATGGGATGTGGATGCAGAGTGGAACGGGGACTTTGGCTGCAAGAGGAGAGACCAGAGTCATATCAGACCTGCCCTGCCAAATCACAAATCTATTTCCGACACTGGTATTAATTATCAAACTAAAGCTGCTGTTGCATATTGATTCATCGGGGTGCGTACTTGTATTATCTCCTATTAAGCGGGAAAAAAAGGAGAGATTATATGAAGCCTTCGGGGGCGTTTTATGGATCCTGTGAGACTGTTAAACCATGTCACGGACTCCAGAGCAACAAGCTCGCTGTGTGTTTGTGCGCCCTGTTATGTGGGCTCCAGTGCAGGCTTAAGCTTTAAATTTGATTATTTTGGTGAACATTTTTCAATTAGCCCCACGATCACAGCCTTGGATGCGTCTCGAAATAAGTGTGTGCAAAGCAGACGGTGGAAAACACAACGAGCCTGGTTGTGATGATGTAAATGAAGCTTTGTTTTTGTCCTTTTTTGTTTGAATAGTTAGGAAAATTGTTGCAAATTTAAATCCTTGACTTCAGTGGCGAGGTTCAGCATCATCAGTCTCTCCATTGGGAAATAACAGGTTGTGTTGGTGATTCTGATCAGAGCAGATTTCCATTCATTTCTATGTGAGACAGGTTGTCTCCTCCTCCTCCTCCTCGTGAAGCTCAGATTGTGCTGTTGCCTCCCACACTGTTTCCTGCCCTCCCTGCTTTTATTCACACCACCACAAATATTCAGATTTAGATACAAGACACTTGATGACTCCACATCATAAATCAGAGTTTTTATGAAATTATAAACAAATGTCCTGTTACAGTGGATGCAGCTTCCTGTGTTGCAGCTCTTGTTTTGGATCTGCTGAGACCTTTTGATTTTCTCTATTGTATGATTGTGCATAGAGGTCAAGTTAAACAGATGTTATGTTACCTTCTCCATGCTTCAGCTGTCATCTTCAGCCTTCCTCAGGAGCATCAGCTGATCTCTGTGACCTGTCTCCTATCAGCTGCTTTTCCCAGGGGGCGTGGTCAACCTGACAGTCCAGGTTGGCCACGCCCCCTGCCACCCGGTGGTCTCTGGAGGAGTGGGAGAGCAGGAACACACCCTCGTCTCAGTCCACGGTGGTTCCTCCTGTTTTCTGATTTCTATGGCCTCTTTGATCCATCACTCATATTTATTGTTCTGAGTGTTTGTGCATTGTCCATGATGTGTTTTTTTTCTTCTGCTGAAGTGTCCTTGGGCAAGACACTGAACCCTAAGTTGCTCCCAATGGTGGCTAGCACCTTGCATGGCAGCTTGGTAGCCATTTGGTGTGTGAGTGTGAGAATGGGTGAATGAGTTACCTTGTAAAGTGCTTTGGGACCTAGCTAAGGTCAAGAAAGCGCTATATAAATGTACTGCATTTACCATTCTGCAGTGGTCCAATATGGCCGAATTCATGTAGAAGGTAACATAACATCTCTATATACCTACAGTCTGAAAATAAGAAACCTTAATAGTGGTATGTTGAAGCCAATACTGTAATGACAGGCGATAACGTAATAGCTGGCCAATAACGCAATAAAAGTCCTGAACTGATAATGTAATAATTTTTGGCCAATATTACAATAATGTAATAAATTATTACGTTTATTATTGGCCAAAAGATCTTACGTAATCGGTTCAGGACTTTTATTACGTTATTGGCCAGCTATTACGTTATCGGCCTATTACATTTCAAAAAGGGCAAATTTATTACGTTATCAGCCGTTATTACATTATTGGTAATATCCAAGCTTCTTACAAATATCTTCCTTCCATTTTTCTTCATATGTAATAACCTTTATTTATTTAACTATGTTTAAACACTATTCCAAATATAACATCAGTGTCAAATTTTGCTTTGCGTTTGAATTTCCCCTCCTCAGTTTCACTTCATGTGGCAGCATCACATCCTCCTGTCAGCTTTAAACTCTCCCTGTGTGTAATCTAAGATCAAGGTATTGCACACAAAATCTAACCTGCAATTACTGCGACCATATATTTCCCCCCAACTGCTGCCGGATTAAACTTTCAGTGCAATCAGGAAACTGGAGGCCGCCACATGTAGCAGTTACCTCATGAGAAAGGATGGGAGTCCGTGTCCTCAAAGCGTGACTGCAGTGGGCAGTGAGGCAAAGCTCGGTGTGATAACACCACGACAATTGTCATTTATTTCTCGCTAAAAGACAACAGAAGAGCGCACCAAGGTGTGAAAATAACCCAGTGAACGGCTCATCTACCGCCGTCCACTGGAGTGATGAATCCATCCACACTGACCAACGCGCTCCCCCGAGGACGGAGGGATGTATTTCGCACCTTGTACCAAATGAGGGCGGCTGGAGGTGCAGGATGCTCGGCATGCAAAAGGGAGATGATCGGAGGACGTATATAACATAGTCACTGTGACCGGTGTGGGTAGTAGCCAAAGTGTTGAGACACACACTGACACACACACACTTCACAAATAATGAGACCTCCAACAGTGTGACACCCATTTCACACATGGATGGCATCTGTGATTGGGAAACATATGTTTGTATTGATGTATAATTATGAGCATTGAGTTCCTCTACTTCCTCTAAGTTGGTGGAAATGACTCTGTGGTGTGTATGATTGAGTGTGTGATAGAAAGACAAAGAGAGCAAGGCAGAGAAAGTGTGATGGAGAAAGAGCATCAACACCCTGCTGACTGCACTCAATCACTTTCTTAATTATACAGCGCGAACACAAGTCGCTGTCTGTCCGGAACCAAAGTCTCAACTTGGTTGCGAGATCTCGTCGTCGTCGTCTTCGGTGTCACCTCCTCGCTTTCCACCGTCTACTGTTCAGGTGTTACACAGGTAGTGAAGCTGGAAATGCAGTGATTATACAGGAGGCGTGAAGACGGGCGTCGCTGCTGTGATTGGCTGCGAGCGACTCAGAAGGTGTGGGTGTCCCTCGTTCACCAGGATAAGAAGGTGCAAGGGAGAAACAAAAAAATAAGGAGGAAACCTGAGAGATTAACAAATTTAAGGGCAAAGTGGGATGGAAATGGG
>OOFC01019718.1:1870-21393 GCA_900323345.1 Pseudochromis fuscus
GTTTAAAAAAAAAACAGTTAAACATTGCTATGGGTTTATTTTAATTCAGTTTTAGCTGTAAGTGTTAAAAGGAAATGAAAATGTGAAGAAAAGGAAAGCTGGACATAGTCTGGGGTGAGGTGTAGCCTGAAGTTTTCATTATACAATAGATGATAAGGAATGATTCTGCTGTCTTGCAGCTGACAGGAGAATCATTTCACCATTGAGGACCCAGGAGGGAGAATAGTCCAGACAGAGCGCGGTGATAGCCCGGTCGCCACAGGGTAGAGAATGCTGAGCACCTATTAACTACAGAGTGCAAAGCTGGAATATAAGGTTGAACCATCGCCTGGAGGTGTGGGATACAGTTCCTGTCGGATCCTTTATATTGTTGTCAGCACTAAGGTGACTTGGAGGAATTTAGGAAGGTGGACTGTGATGTAATGGGTGAATGGCACAGCACAGAAAGAAGCGCAGAGGGGGCTAAGCCGACAGGGGGTCTACTCAGGAAATGACTGGGGCTTGGACAAGGACTTGAGCTGAGTCCCTGGTGAGAAAAGGCTGGATTTGACAGATGTTGTAAATCTTCTGAATTGCGTCGTGGCAAAGTGAGGTTTAAAAGGTCACTGGTGGTCACACTGGGATCCTCAGCAGTGAAGAACTGGGGTCAGAAGAGTGTTATTATTGAGGTTGTGGAGGGCAGGTTTTGAAGCAGAAAAAAAAAGAGACCACAGTTTTTTTTTTAAAGGTGCTTGAGCTGTAGCGCAGGGGGGGGTCACAAGGAGATATCAAGCTACACATAATTTTACAGAGTAGAAATCAGGAGACATATTGACCCATGTGTGCACAAGAGCAAAGAGAGGCCAAACGAAACAGAAAAAGTGACTGTTAACCAAAGAAACCCTCACTCCATGTTAACTGCTGAAGAGGGCAATTACAATCTGTAGACTGGCTGACTGGATGATTGAGTAACACGTGTCATTTTGACATTAAGAGGGGGAAGCTGGCAAAAGGTGTAAAACCCTGCCTTCATGCATAGATCACTTAAAATTCACTGAATACATTTCAGCTGGTGCAGTACCTTTGAAGGTGACAGAGTCCTTGTCCTGAAAGAGTGATTTTTAAATATGGGTATAGGGTGCAGCAATGTTTGTAACCGCTTTTCAATTATGAGCATCTGCTTGCTGTGCAGAGCTGATGGTACATCTGTCTCTGCCAGATTTCTGTCTGAACAGAAAAGTTTTGTAGCAGCTGAACTTTTTTAAACTTACGAATATGTTTGAATTTTTATCACCCCTTTAATCTACAGGATCAAGGCGTTTCCTGTGTTAAATGAATTCATAAACAAACTGAGAGGACAGCAGCTCTTCAGGATAGCTTCATCTGTCTTAAGTAATAGATCAGTGTGGACACATCAGTGGAGGTTATGTGATTAAAACTTGAAGTCCCTTTTTGTTTATTGTGGTGTTTATGTATTTTTCTATATTAGCTGCCTCCACTTGCTGTAACTTCTTCCAAAACACCCTGAAATAAATTAAACATTTGAACTGGAAAGCACAAAGAAGTCATAATTAAGCTGTTCTGATGCGTTAGACTGAACACAGTTGCCCTCTTGTTGCAAAACATCAACACTGACTTAAGATATTAGCCCATCATTTTCTCAGACATGATTCCTTCCTCTGATCTGACACAGTTAATCATTTGCTCCTTGGCTGATACCTTTTTCTCAAAAAGAAATAAAAGACCATCTCGGTCTGTGAGGCAGTTTTTTTGTATTGTTGTTAACAGATGGACAGACAGACAAATAAACCAGTGCACACAAAAACAGGACCTCCTTGGTGGATGCAAATATATAAATACAAATGGAGTGAATGGCTTGAAAATAACATCATGTTCTCGATGTTAGATGTCAGACTTTTTAAGTGGTTGTCTCTTGTTTTTTTAGGGAAGATCAAATGAATGAGATTAGTGGGAGAATTTTATGTCATATAGTCAAAACTGTTCAGTATCTGTTGTGTTATTGTGATATTTTAATGTTGTATGTTGTTGAATTTTAACATGTTGTGATTGGCTACTATCTTGGTCTCTGCCTGTCTTGTGTCTTGTGGGACCTTTCCTGGTTAAATAAAGGTAAAAGAAATCAAATAAATAATAAGAAATTTTAAAAAATAACAAAAAAATTGAAAAAAAAAATCATAAAATCTGGGCAAATGCTACACCCTAAAGAAAATTCTGGGTTGTTATAATTCAGAACAGGGTAAATACTGGACTAACTAGTTTAATTTAACATAATTAGGTGGGTGTAAAAACAACAAAATGTTGGATGAAAACATCAAATCACTATGAGGTTCAAACCATGCTCAGGCTACATCATGTGATCTCCATCTGATTGGTTAATACCGTATTTTTGTATACCGTACTATTGAACTTACCTGTCTGTAAGCCGCTATTGAATTTATTCGAACAGTTTCATGTGGTCCACTCTGACCGGGTCTGAAGTGATGAGGCTAAATGTATCGGCGGCACGGAGCTAGCTAGCTTGTAAAAAGCCAACGAGCTTCATGCCACCGATACATGAGCCACGCTGGTGTTTAAGCAGCAGGGTTCAAAGTGTCGAAAAAAAGTAGTGACTTATAGTCTGGAAAATACGGTACTAATAATAAAATTTTGATTTTATATCTCAAACAAGAACCAAGCATAATCACTCACTATATTCTGAATATATATATATTTGATTTCTGTGCCACTTTTCTTCATGTATGATTTTTATGAGGAAAACTGAGCATTTCTTAGAAGGCCTCATTTTGCCTTTTCTGATCAACCAGATCAATAAAGTACAGATGCTGCCCTGAAGAGATCAAAAACTTTCTTGAAAGTATAAACAATAAAATTCTAGGTTAAAACTACTCAAAATTTTTAGTGTGTATCTACTAATAAGGACGATCCATGTTGCATCTTAAAATAGTTTTGCTCTCCACAGTTTCAAAGATGATAAATAAACATTAAATCGACTTTTTCAAAGGTTATCCAATATTGTGCAATCTTAAATAAAAACCATCAATCTGAAACATCTGTGACAAGCCTATTTTTTACTTGGATGATAAAAATTATACATCTACTGATAACAAAATGGTCACTCCTATCAAAAGTTTACCAGCAAACTTCCTCAGCG
The DNA here is from genome assembly GCA_900323345.1 of Pseudochromis fuscus. Classification (NCBI taxonomy): domain Eukaryota; kingdom Metazoa; phylum Chordata; class Actinopteri; family Pseudochromidae; genus Pseudochromis; species Pseudochromis fuscus. The sequence continues at coordinate 5,022 of OOFC01019718.1, forward strand.
CTCCACCTGCAACTCCTGATTTTAGATTTGAGGTGTGCCAATTGCCATTCATTGAGGCGAGTCATAACTCTGCCTAAGAGCACTCATTGAGGGCTGAGGAAAGGAAATGGGCTCATATATATGCAAAAGTTAAAGGTGTGAATAGCATGTAAATTACCAAACACATCAGATTTTGCCCTTGTAAACACAACAAACACAGGTGATTACTAATAGAGAGAGTCCGTGGTCAGCGCTAGGAGGAGGAAGAGAGCGGGAGCTAATCTCAGCTCTGCTTGTGTTATCTACCTCTGATTAGAGACATTAAGAATTCATTATTACTGACACTGCTGCAAAAATAACCTTTTGATGATAAGTGTATGTGAGAATAATCTATGTGCATATGAGTTTATAAAAGGGTATATGGCATCAAGATATGCATCCCACGCTCACTTTGTAATGGTGGCAACTTTATGAAGGAACATTTTAGCTGCTGCACTTAAAAATCTTTCCATTTTAAGTATTTCATAAATTATTTTTATTCATAACGAAGCGTGATTAGCTGAATTTTAGATCATCATAAATCTGTATGCAGTGTATTGGGCCATTTTATCTTCAAAAGAATTTCGATACGTGTCCACCTCCGTGATGCCACCCCCACTTTTGCTAATCCCCTTTTCTCAGTGAAAAGCCTCAAAAATAGATGTGCTGTATGTAAACTTTCATTTCTTATCGCTTCCAATTCCCACTCTGACTCTTTCTTAATACTTTTTAATACTCTGTCATTTCCTCGTGGAGAGCTACATGCTGTCTCAGCAGCAGACAGACAAAAGCGGCGAGGGACGTAGAGAGATTCGGGGGCTTAATGTCTATGGGAGGGTGACCCTATATTGTTCCAAACGCATAAGGGACCAAAGAGAAAAACCCGTGGATGAGGAGCCTTGGCTTAGAGCGTAATGCATAAAATGAATTTCTTACCCACATCTATTCGTTTGCCACTTACTCACTTTAATTCCTCCCTTCTCACCCCCTCCCACCTCCTCCCCTCTCCCATATGTCGCTCCTGTTAACTTTTGCTTTTGGTTGTACAGCTCATAAAATTGATGTCATAGCAAGATCATGGGTGTGTGCGCATGTGAAGAAAATTAGAGATCGTGTGAGTGATTGCGAGAAAGAAGAAAGAACAAATGTATGTGTGTGTGTGTGAGAGAGGGAGTTAGTAATTGTGTACGTAAAGTCTTTGTGTGTGACAGAAAGAGATGGCGTCCCAGGTTTTAAAGGCAGGTACGGTTGCAGAACGCTGAGCGCAGTTAGCTTTTCTCTCGGTAATTGCTCCTCGCCGTAAATGCTAATTTGGTGTCATGACTGCTTGACTGAGTCCCAGATGGGATTTTAAAAGTACCCAGCCTCTGTCTAATTTCATTCTGTTTAACCCGCCCATCCACGGGGCTCTTTGTGCATGCAGTTTAATGTGTGTGTGTGTGCGCGGCTGTGAGCTTCAGCTTAAACCGTCCATTCTGTTTGTGATTTAACGGTTTGTAAAACGCCCGTGGTCCGGCCTCCGTTTCCTCTGTTTAAATTAATCTATTGTTGTGCTTTAAAGCCAAAATTCCCCAGGGACTTTAATCTGTAAGGCAAAATGGAAAAATCACTAGATCTAAAAACATGAACAATGTAGGACACCATGTATTTGGAAGATGTAAAAAAAAAAAAATCTATGCCTCACCGCTATAAGTATAAGAAATTTGTTGCATATCTGTTTTTTTGTTCTTAAAAAAGATGTGAGGCGCTGTGTGATTGATGCCATGTTGCTGTACTGTCACCGAATGCCCCCAAGCAAAGCAATTTAAATGAGTTATAAGGTTGAGTTGAAAAGAGAAATTGTTTTTTTGCTCTTACAAGGGATTGAAAGAGTTTAAAGTAGAAACTGTTATTACCAGTTTAACCTGCAAATCATGGGCTATAATTTTTTAGATTTGTTTTTTGGAGGATTGCACTTGTGTGTGTGTGTGTGTGTGAGTGTGGAAGTTTGCATATCTCAGTGGGGTATTTGATAAAGCTGTTTTCATGGTCTTGTCTTTTATACTGTCAGTCTAATGATTACTCTGCTGGCTTAGCAAGTGTCCTCACAGTGTGCGTATTAGAGAGCGAGGGAATTCATCCATGTTTCTACTTAAATGTGTGGGCTTACTGTGTGCGTGCCTATGGATTTGCATACATGCTCTCCTAACTTGAGCACATTTTTGCTGGCTGGGTTGTCACCTCAGGGTGCATACTGAGCACAGCCATATTGTTTTGCAAATACACGCCTTTGTAGTATCTGAGAAGTGAAGGCTTTAAGCTGGGAACGCTCCATATGGATTAGGCTGTAACAAACTGAGTCTGTAACACGCCTCTGGCTCATAAACATCCTCTCCCCATATCTGTTGCCTTCAGAAGAGGGTTATTAAAGGCTACATGGTTGCTTGTCACTGTCCGCATGCCATCTTTCATTGCAGGATTTAAAGAGTCCCTCTAGATGGTGGAGCTGTGGTGCAAAACATGTTTAAGGATGTAAAATGGGCCCTTCTGGCAAAACGCTGTTGAAAAGATGTTAAAAAGATTACTAAAATGTGACAACCTCTTCATCAAATATAAATATTTTTTGTTAACACTGAACAGCTGGAGGCTTGTGTGTACTTTTGATAAAATGCAATACATGGCCTCCCACCAAAACATAATTGACATTAATAAAAAATGAAATAACTGAGCACTATTTAAACATGTACGAGCACAAATTAAAAAATGTATTTCCACAATGTAAAGCTGAGGTTATTCATAACAAAGAATTGTGCATGCATTGAAGAACAAAGGGAATGTGCATTATTGAATATGTTGTCTTATTGTGTAAAAACTAAATGTGAATTTTCCCCTTCGTTCCCTGAAACAGGCTGATCAGGTAAATCCCAAAGAAAGCTGTGATCCCCATTTAATTTTACATGTTAAACCCACTTCAGTCAGTGTAGATGAAGGCAGGGAGATAATTTAAAAAAGGATTTTAGAGGCTTTAGACCCCCATGTGCCTCTGAAACAGGCATGATAGGATGTGCCACGCCAGCCAAGTGTGTAAATAACAGCAGCACTGGTGGGTGTTCAGGCTCAGTGCTGCCCTGTGTGTATCTCACTGAATGTACCACAAAAAAGGACAAGAAAGAAAAAGACTCATTAACAAACAAGTACAATGGAGGCTGACACAAACTGACCTGAGTAAAAGACAGTTAGTTGTTTAGACATCCAGTTCGATAATTCTCTGAAAAGAGCCGAACAACAATGTTTAAGGTGTTGCACCTTACAAGGTAGACAGCAAAATTACAGACATCTTTTAGGAACAACAACTAAAGAAACTCATTGGAAACAGTGGACTATGTAATAAATACATTGGGCCCTGGAGTGGAGGAAAGAAATATGTTCATGCCACTGATCCAAGTCTCACCATGGCAAAAACATGTCCGACAATACCGATGAAATTTACAGTGTGCCATATTTTTATATTGCTCCCCCTACCTGCCAAAGTGAAGCAGACGGATTGAAGTTCATATTCATGCCACAATATTTATTCATATAGAAAGTATGTCTTTGTGTATGTCTGCTGCAGAGGTACTAAACACAATGACACAATGTTATTCTGAAATGTTGAGTTTCCATATTTCCCCTTTAAGAAGTACACTACCATTCAAAAGTTTTCGTATAAAAACCCGTTTGACCAACTTTCACTGAAAATAAGCTTCACAAAACATATGTAAAAATTCAACTGAACACATATAGCAACCAAAACATCAAAGTGTGTTGGGTAAATATAAGGACACAAGTGTTGACCCTAACCCTGAAACATATGTCTGTACACGGTTTTGTTATCAGTGGAAGACCATTGTTTTTATAGGGTGACCCCAAACTTTTGAATGGTAGTGTATATACCTCCATGAAAAAACTGTGAATCTCCAACTATTGCCACTTTTCTAGAATTGTCTTGTAAAGAAATAAAGAAAGAAAGAAATAAAACCTATTGTTTCTGAATCATATCAAAGCCCCTATATCTCGATAATCATCAGATCGTCTTCCAAGGGATAGATCCATCCCTAATAGATAGCATAATTAAAAACATCCCCTGGAAACCTTAAAAGAGAAAACCATTGCAACCAGTGGACTACTACTGTGTGAACGTTGAAGCCAATAATGTAGTAATAGACCAATAACATAATAACTTTTGGCTAATAACGTAAGAATTTATTATTGGCTCAGTTATTACATTTGCAAAGTTTTTTTCTTTTACCAGGCCAATAACGTGATAACTTTTGGCTAATTACGTAATTAGTCAAAAGTTATTACGTTATTGGTTCAGGACTTTTATTACGTTATTGGCTTATTACGTTTCAAAAAGGGCAAATTTATTACGTTATCGGTTATCTGTTATTATATTATTGGCTTCAACAGCATTTGGCTTTGACAGATTGGAAAGCATTATGTTCATACCATTGATCCATGCCTCGCCACGGGTCAGTAATGACAGGTTTTAGCATAATAGCTCTGACTCATGTATGTTTTCCTGGTAGGTACTTCATAAAGTTGCCAATGGAGGTGCCTTTGATAGTCTGAAATGTTGTAAATTGTATTGTGTTGTTGTGGCTCTATCTTTCTTCCTATCAATCCCCCTACCTCCCTATGTAACCAGCTCCATGAGATTGTAACCCCTTCAGGATTTTTATAGGGAAGTAATATTACTTCTGCTGAGACAAAAATCCACCTGACTTATTCTTTTGCGATGGAGAGTACGGGTTCATATATATATGGCATTCTCCAAGATGGGATTTCTCATTAAGATTGGCATTAGAGGGTTTCCTGTGACATGATTTGTTTCCAGGGTGAGGGAACCGTGCACTCCGATACCATTATTCTGGGGGATCACATACACACGGTCGGCTGAATATCACCACATCAACTCTTGTCATTTCAGTTTCTCCTCCCTACTTGCTTACTTTCCATCTTTACTTTTCTTCCACGTCTCACTTTTACATCTGATAAATGCAAATCTGGCACCTGTTATCTCTTGAGTGCTCTCAATATGCCACGCATGTGTTACGGGGCCAATTTTCAGATATGTGAGTGAAATCTTACACTGTGTGCAAAAAAAAAAAAAAGAAGAAAAAACCTGTGAAGCTGTGGTGAGAAGGGCATCAATAACTGTTGTCAATATGATCTATTTTTATGTATTTTTTTCTTCTCAGCATATTTCCAATTGTAGCATGATATAAGTGTAGTATTTCCTGACTGTGGAAATGCTTCCAACTCTGCAAATAATACTAGCATATTGCATATTTTCCCTCTATACTCTTTGCATTTTATCCATATGTTGAGTCAGACGAGAGCAACCGCTCTGTGCTTTTATCTTTCATCTTCCCAGCATCCTAATGATCCTCCACCACTTTCCCTCTTGGGCAATGGTGATGATGCATATCAAGTTTAGAGCCTTGCAGAGATGCAAAAACCCCAAGTAAATTATAAGGCACCGTAGAAATAATCATTTTGCATGTACGTCTGTGGGGAGTCAATATCTCAGCGGTAGGCAATGAGCAAACTGTACAATCGCACAGAGACTAAAATGATGTAGTGTCACATGCAGAGATATTGTTCTTTTGAATTGAACCCATTGAATCTAACTCCCTTTTTTTTTTTTGCATGGTTCTCCCGCTCTGTGCAGTGGGTTGTGTGCACGCTAAAACAAACAAGACTAACAGTCACTTGCTTTTACTTACTGGTATTAGTCTGTGCAGCTTCCTTGGGTCCTAACTGGAAGGAATCGATAAAAGTGGTGGCTGGCTGGGAGGCAGACTTACAGGCAAGACTAGCTGAAGAATCCTGGAAGATAAGGCCAAAATGTTCTACTTCAGAAGTCTTCAATAATCTTTATTGACCACATGAGAGCAAGACAGCGGTGACTTTTCCATGGTCGTCCTGCCAAACCTCCCACGCCGTTTCTCTCCTTTTCCCCACCAGAAAATAAAGTAATTGAAAAGTGGTTTCTCTTTACAAGACGAGTTTCTAAGAATGCTGCCGTGTTGGCTGAACCCCGCCCTCACGAGGTAGAGGTTGTGTAAACTTTCCGACTCCTGGCATCCAGTTCTGAGGGAAAAACAGATCTCCCACGTTTGATCAATATGTTCCCCTGTACTGATGAACTATCCATTTGTCACAGCACTTGTCTCTGACTGCCAGTTAGTCAGCTAGCAAACCAAACAATCGATGATCCAGCCAACACATGCTGCCAAAATCTGTGTTTCCCATAAGCAAATTCTGTTTTTGTCTTTTCACGCCCAGCTCTTGACCCAAACCTGACTGTTGTTTTTGCCGAAGAGCCGATCCATGTCCAGTGACCTGTGTTATGACCCACCTCAAGGTCGGAAACAGAGACAACAGAAAAGTTTTAGTGCAGGGCCGAGTGACAAGTACAAAAACTGTTGTGTTTGCTGGTCATCAGTGGGAGATTATGACAGTGAAAAGCACCATCATGGCCTCCATTACATCCAGGTATATACTGTGTGTCCTCAACTTCCTCCATAAACACATGTGACCCCCTCACGTGTCTCATCTAAGACACTACTGATTGTAGTTTCAGATTTGGAAACAGCAGTAAACTATCGACTTTCAAAAATTGTGTTCGTTTATAACTGAATTGCAGCCACATATTATTAATAATATTATTATTTTAACACTCTCTAACACTATATTAGGTTCAAAATATAAATGTGCAGAGAAAGATGGCAAATCCCTGTTTGCTTTAGAGAGGACCTATTGTGCATTTTCTGTTTTCCTGTTTGGATCCGATTCATACTCAAACATGTTTACACTGGTGTGAAAAGTTTGAATTGCTACTCAATAAAGTTTGGATGTCACCTGTTGGAGAGTCGGCTCCTGCCTCCTGTCAAGCCCTCTGACATTAACCAATTAGAAGAAAGTCATTTCAGACAGAGGATGAAATGAGGGACTGGATAATAGGCCATTATAAGCTAAATAAAGACATTTTGAACTGCAGTCGAAGCCAAGACTATAAATATAAAGCTGGAAATGGGCATGTTAGATCCTCTTTGACCAACTAAAAGAAGCTGAGTCTCTGATGGTCAGCTATGGACAAGGAGCTTGATGTTCACTTATGTTGTCCCACTCATTCTTGTAGGTCTCTTCTTTCTATTCTAAACATTAAGAAATTTTTCACCCCAGAAGCTTTTTTTAAAAAAAAAAAAAAAAAAGAAATGATCTACCTGATTATTCTGGCCTGATAATATTTATTCCACATATACTGAAACACAAATGGTGCATTTACACTGGTACCTACTCGCTTAACTTCGCTTCACTTCGCTTCACTTCGCTTCGGTTTTGGCGCATTTACACTGGCAAAAAAGTACCTGGAACTTGGTACCTGGTATAACTTTTCGTACCTCCTCTCCTGCGGTTCCAAAAAAAGTACCCGGTCAGGTACTAAAATCTTATTGGTCGGAATGGTCACTGCGTCGTTGCATCATCAGTGCACGGCACGTAATCTGTCCCCGCAAACACGCCATTTTTAAATCTTCGGCAAACCGTGCAGACGTTTTTGAAATAACAACAAGAGAAATGGCATCTGTTAGAAATCCTGCCCCATGGACTCAGGACGAGGTGCAAACCTTTCTGTCATTAGTTGCTGATGAGAAAATTCAGCAGGAGCTGGACGACGCGGTCAGAAACGAAAGGATCGCATAAAAGATGACGTCACGAATGACGGCCAGCTACATGGAGGAAGGACTATCCTCTGCAATGTAAATGCAACCGAGGGGGGCCGATCCTGAGCGATCCGAGGCAAAGCAAAGCGGCTAGGTACCAGTGTAAATGCACCAATATTGCTCCAACCCTCAGGACAATTTATGTTTGTGTGTTTGTCTCAAAATATTTTATTTGCCCATGAAACAAATAGAGACATGTGATAAAAAAAATCATTTGTGCTAGAACTCAAAATGTTAGCATTGTTATTCTATGAATAGTTTGGGCTATCAAGTAATTTGACAAGTTTAAATCAAACATCTTGAAATATTTCTCACACAATGCATTTCAATATAGTCTCAGTATTATGCTTTTTATGTCTCTATGTAGCCTATCGCAACAACCCTGGAAAGTGCCTGTTAGCCCCGGGTTAAAGATTCCCTTTGTTAGCACAGTGGTAGCATCATTGCTTTTGGGTGCTTGAGTTCATAGTGTTGTGTCGGATCCCTGCTGAGTGCTTTGTGTTAATACTGCATGCTGCTTCTTTCCAGTAATCATTCCTCATTACCCCCGTCATGTATGTTGTTTAGTTATTCTTAAAGATATAACATGACTCAAGAGAGGGGGGTTGGGAAAGCAATCCATTCTTGTTAAAATACTCCAAAAGCTGCTCTTTATTTACACATCTTCAATAGCCATTGATTTTTTTCTCCCGGTACAGAGCATTGTAATTCTTTTGCTGCTGGCGCATCGGCTCAGCAGTCAGCCAGTCAGCAATGCAGGCAAGTCTGTCAATCAACACGGTCTCTGCCAGCCGGCAACGCATCCCACCTGCAAACCAGTCAGTCAGCAGCAGCTACCTTATGAATTAAAAAACCAAAGCCGGTTGCTCAGTCAAGCATTTTCTCGCATCATTGTTTTCCTAATTAATATCATATACCAGACAAACAGGCAACAGCATCTGGTGCATCACCGGAGAGAAAACACTGTGTGATATTTTTTTTATTCTTTTTTCATGTGTGAAGGTGTAAGATGTTGTTCTCAATACCTTCAGGGTAAAATCATGAAACAAGTACAGAAGTGCTTATGAACATATGGAAACCAGTCATTTTAATGCAGCATAGAATCACATTTGACTACCAAATGCCAAGGAGTGAGTAGGAGTCGGAAAAAATAGTCTTTTGATATATAGGTTGACATATTCTGCTAATAACTCCAAAAAGAACACCACTGGTGTTAAACATTAAATGTGTCCTTAGTTTTTTAACATTTCTACAATAAGCAGCAGAAGTTGTTTGGCTGTGGCTCAGGTGGTAGAGCAGGTCGTCGACGAATTGTAAGATCATGGGTTTGATCCCCAGCTCATCCGGTGCACGTGTCCTCGAGCAAGACACTGAACCCTAAGTTGCTCCCAATGGAGGATAGCACCCTGCATGGCAGCTCTGTATTCATTGGTGTGTGGATGAGTGAATGAGGTCAAAAAAACCGCGATATAAATGTACTCCATTTACCAAAGCACTGTTGGTTAAGGTATCATCCAAGTGAAAAAAATGGACTTTAGTCTTATTGGGATAGGATGAACTGGAATTAGATCATATACGTCCCTATTTAACCTGGGCCCACTCTCAACTTATAGACCTATTCACTAGTGTAACATCATGGGTATAGGCCCCAGTGCAAATATTGTGTCCCCACCCCTGCCCGAAACACAAGCGCACCTCGTACACACACACACATACACAAGGACACACACGCACAGCTACTCAAGAGAGGCTAGGCTAACGCTAAACGTGATGCTACATTTTCTGTAAATTTTCATCCACTTGCTTGTTTTTTCCTGCTGAAATGAGAAACAACTCACCTCACACCATCACGATTCATCATGACTGACAGGTATCAACGTGATTGGACAAATGATCTTTTCCTCTTGCCACACCAGCCACTCAGCGTCACCTTAGCGACCCGCCCCAAGCTTTTCCATTCACAATAACGGGGCCTGTGTCAATTCTGGACAGCTGCTTTTTTTTTTCTTCCTTCATGGGCCCCTGACGGCGTCCGGGACCCGGTGCAGCTGCACTAGTTGCACCGTCCATATTTACGCCACTGGACCCAGAGGTTCACAACCTTTTCCAACTCAGGGCCCACTTGCAAATCTCAAAAATTTTCGCGCCCCACCTCCCACTCCATAAAATACATGTGTTCTCAGAGCACTTTTTTATTGAAGATTAAACATCATTGTGGTGTTTTCATTTTTATATAATTACATCATACTATTTTGGAAATTATTTGGCTCACAGGTTGGAAATCACTTACCTATTGGGATTAAATACCTCCATGAAACAAGAAAAAATACTTACTGACATAATTGTCCTAATCTATAAGTTAACTGACATAAGTGTTAGTTTTTGATTCTAACAGATCTACATATAGTAGCTATTCCCTCTGCATTACAGTGCTCAAAATCTGTGCGAACCAGGGGGCAATCTACAGGGAGGTTTCTTAACAAGATATGAGCTCCCACCTGAAAACAAAAAGGAATTTGTGAAATTTTGTGGAGTCTTCAAAATATTACAGTGTGACATTTTTGTCTGTATTTCTATTTTTATATATTTTGTATAAAATAGATACTGTACATACTGTTTCTTTTATATATCTATACATATACATATATTTTTATGTATCTATTTTTTCATGTATCATGGGTAAAATTAGCCTATTGAAGCATATTATACACATTCTGTTTTAACATAGTTGTTTTTCCTAATTAACTGTGTTCGCTCTATTTTGTTTGCACAACACTCCTCTGTGATGCTGAAAGATTTACAGCAGCATGTCGGAGGCCACTTTGATTTTCTTTTTCTTAACATTCATATTCTTATTAAGATGAATAATGATTAAAAACAAAGCTAAATCAAGTGCTTCATAAATGTTGTATCTGTTGTTTCTGACCACAAAACAGTGACGATAAGTAGCTCCCCCAAAGGGCCCGGTGTAAATTACAGACTGATGCTGAGTGTATGTAAACATGTAGTAAACTTTTCGGTGAGAACAGCTCATTATGTTTCCAGCAACAGGAGGTGAAGAAATTAAAATCATAAACTCTTCCTGTTAAGTAGTATGAATAAAGCACACAGCTAAAGGAACAGTGCAAACTAATCCATCAACGTGTTTGGAAACTTTAGTCCATTTTTACAATTTAGTTGAATATTCAGAATCAATACCATCAGAATTTTGGATTTATAAATGATTAATATGTCAAATCACTTTTGCTGCACTCTGAAAAATCAATCAGCTTTACTGGGTAGCTGAACGCCTGAAAACATACTCTGAAGGCTTGTTTTTGGTTAGTCCAAATAGTTTTTATTGATTTCTTCAAATGTGCATTTTTGGAAGTTAAATGAGCCATTTAGTGACTACATGGTAACAGAGTGCAGTTCATATTAAAAGATCAGGATGTATCACATGACCCCTGAGGTCTTATTCCACCAAACATTATCTGTAGAAGAGAATTAGAGGATATGCATGAGAAAGTATCATATAAGAAGTTGGGAAGCAGCAGTGAGTGTGTATGTGTGTGTTTTTGCATTTGCGAGATACAAAGCCAACAAGAGAGAAAAGAGAAAGACGGAGAGCAGAGACTGTGTGAGGTATGTTGTGCTGAGGGATAAAAGAGCTGCCCCCAGAGACTGCAGTGTAACAAACACACACACACACACACACACAGATTCAGACTCTCTCCAGGAAGATTGCTTGTAGGTTAAATCTAGCCCCAACAGCAGCTCTTGAGGGGTAATCTATTCCACTCTGTATTTGACATAAAAATAAATAAATAAAAATCTTCACTCCTTCCCTTGCTTTCTTTTTTCCGGTTAGTCCTTCATGTTGTAATGTCTTATTTTTAATTCCTGCCTAGCTGAACCTTTCCATCTCCTTACTAATCCTGACTTTTTGCTGCCTGATACAAGCTGTATTTCAAAATCTCATAAAAATCTAAACATTCCTGATATAGAAGACTATGGCATCTACAGTAAACTTTGAAAAGATCAGCTCTAATAAAAGATTTCAAAATAAAAGTCTCTATATTTAACAAACCTCCTGGACCTTTTAACTCTAAACCACCAAACAAAATGTAATCGTCCCTTAGCTTCAGTGTCACTCGTGGACATTTGTTGGTTTGTTGATTTGAAACCAGGAGTTTGACATTTGAACGCTGCCCTAGTGGTGTTTTTGGACCCAGATGTGACCATATTTGGATAGAGGAGGAGTAAGGAGGCAGGTATGACTCTTGAGGACACTGCCCAAGGGGTATGAGACTGGAGTTCACCACTGAATGAGCCTCCAGACCACCTGTAAATCATTGAAGACCAGACCTGTCAATCAAACTAACCACAGCTTTGAATATTTGTCTTTTTGAAGCCTAATATCTATGTCAAAAAGACAACAGTCGAGGAGCAGACACCCAAACGCAGACACCGAGGCAGGTTCACATTGGTAAAACCAGGTTTAGGCAGAGGTATCTAAAACGACAGGCAAAAAGGCAAGGTCACAGGGGAGGCAGGGTTTCCAACAAAACAAGGCAAAACTATGACTATAACTATGAAAAAAGAGCATGAACAAAAGGCTAGATCATGAGCAAGGCTGCAAACAAACTGGCAACAAGACAAGACACATGGGGAATATATACAGGGCTGACGAGGAGTGATTGACAACAGGTGAGCAAGACAATTAGGAAAAGTTGTGGCAGACAAGACAATCATAACAGCTGTGACAAGACAAGGGCAAGAAGTGAAACTTGAATAAACACACAAAGGAAAAGACTTAACAAAATATAACAGGAAGTACGAGACATGGGAAGACACAGACCAAAACAACCTTTGAAACTAAAACCGAAACAAGAGTGAATACAGAACTAAATACAAGAAACCATAACAACAAACCCAGACACACTAAAAATACCAGGAATCATGACAATCTACTTACCGTATTTTCCGGACTATTGAGCGCTCCTGTCTATAAGTCGCTATTGAATTTATTCGGCTCAGGTGGTAGAGTGGGTCGCCTGTGAATTGTAAGGTTATGGGTTCAATCCCTCCTCGGCTCCTCCTGTCCACATGTCGAAGTGTCCTTGGGCAAGACACTGAACCCTAAGTTGCTCTCAATGGTGGCTAGCGCCTTGCATGGCAGCTCTGTAGCCATTGGTGTGTAAGTGTGTGTGTGAATGGGTGAATGAGTTGCTTTGTAAAGCGCTTTGGGACCTAGCTAAGGTCATGAAAGCTCTATATAAATATACTCCATTTACCATTTACCGTTTTATTCGAACAGTTTCATGTGGTCCACTCTGACTGGGTCTGATGTGACGAGGCTAAATGTATCGGCTTGCTAGCTTGTAAAAAGCTAAGGAGCTCCGTGCCCCCGATACATGAGCCACACCGGTGTTTAAGCCGCAGGATTCAAAGCGTCGGAAAAAAGTAGCGGCTTATAGTCCGGAAAATACGGTAGTTCGATCACTAATATCAAGAACTGAGTCTAGCTAATGACATCAGAATCACAAAATTGAAGTTAACTCAAGTCAGAGTTTTGTGGAGCCAGTGGTCATTGAGAGTATTATATTTTTTGCACTTCCACATTGGCCTCAGTTTGAGACCTAATGTGACTGTATCCATGGTCGATGACTGTGTTCTACCACCAGTAGAATCTAAATAAATACCTCCCATCCTCTTCTATTTTGTCCATTTCCTCAGATTCTTCTATAAAACATTGCATTAAAAAAAAGAAGAAACTAAAACTACATGTAATTCTCAGGTTTAAACCTTAATTGAAAGTTTAGAGCAATCAAAAGACAATACAAAGTGTCATGTATCTGAGGTGAATCAAGCGTTTTCCTTCCTTTCTTTCTACTTTCCAATTGTTTCTCCCTCCCCTTTATTTGTCCTTCCCTGTCCACCTGCCCTGATGACTGCCTGATTCAGCTGACTTGCTTACTTACCCAAGCTTTCCAATTTCCCTCCCCACAGGTGAAAGACCAGCTAAATTTAACAAAGTCACTAAACACCATTAAAAGTTCAAAGAAAAATTCAAAGTATTTTTGAACTGTGCATCAGTAGCAACTAACAGAGACAAAACTCAGATGATTAATTGGTAAAAGTGACAAAAATGCAGTGGCAGATGTGCAATTAAGGCAAAAAAAACCTCAGATCTTTCCTTTTCTACCTTCACACCTGTTGTTTAATTCATAATTTATCTCTTTAACACTTTTTAATATGAATATCCAACAGTACCAGAATTAAATTACACCAAACAAAAGGAAAGCCGAACTACTACTCCCCTCTTTTGTTGGAGACGAGTCCGCCGAGGTGAGCATACACGTTGAATAAACATCACGAATACACTCGCTAAACCTAAATAATCCTCTGCTCTTTATAATGATGTCATCAGTGCTGAGTGCTGACTTAATCCACAGCGCCTATTAATAGAGTAGATGGAGAAATAACCTTTATATCCTTCTTAAACAATGGAGGATTTAAGATTCGAGTGTGTGTGTGTGTGTGTGTGTGTGTGAACTGTTTTGGTCCTTATCATTAATAAATCTCATTTAAAAGCATCTTCATTAAACATTGTAAATGAAATAAAATGCAAAGTTATTTAAAATACATACATGCAATACTTTATCATATTGTGTGTTAATGTGTATTTTTGTGTGCGTGTGTGTGTGTGTGTGTGTTACTGAGACAAAGCTATTCAATGAGTTACTTAGCTTGCTGAGCTCTAAACGAATAAATGTGCTGATGTCTAATAATAAAACCCACATTATTTTCTTTTCCCCTCATTACAAAGTACGCAGACATTATTTTACTATAAAAATCAAAACATAAAAACAGATGCTCACTGTCTGCATCCTTCCTCTGCAACTTCAGGCATAAGTAGTATCCACCCTTTCCCTCGATTTCTGTCCCTGACCCTTTTTTTTTGGTTCATGTTAAAGCCACATCCAATACATTATTGGTCTAATATTTTCCCAGAAAGAGGTGGAGTGTCTGGGTAAATCTGGAAGAGACGAATACAAAAGCTGAGATTCAAACCCACACATTCACAGGCCCCTCCTCGACTAAGCTAAAAAGTCTCCAAATTATACATTGCCAAGTTTGGAGCTGAAGCTGTGCGAGTACACGCCGATTGAAGATTTAAGTCGTGGCCCGAGGACATATTTTATGAAGAGAAGTTATTACATTGCTGCTCTGTCACAAGTCTCTCCCCCGTGCTGCTGAGGCGGGAGGATTTCTGAGGTCCTCACTCTTTTACCCTGCTACTTTTTTCGCCCGCATAAATTTCAGCAGCACTAACCAGAAGATTAGAGAGCGGAGCTTGGGACCAGAAGATTACCGGTTCGAATCCCTCGACAAGCTGTGAAAGTCTGGACAGGGGAAGAGGAGAAGCATTTCTTTATCCTACCTGGAAAAAGTGTCATTTAAGGGGTCTCCTTGGGCGAGGCAGTCGACCCTCATCTGCTCCACTCGGGCTCCAATAGTAAAAGTCTGTTCTGTATTTCTACTTAGCAGCTTCTTGGTATGGAGTAGGTGTGAGTGGGCAGCGGGGCATAGCTGCAAAGGAGTACACACAAATAATAAAGCTTTGAAAAAGTAAGGATTCAGCTAACAGACTTACTGACATCTGTCTGTCCCATGTTCGGAAATATAATCCAGACCTGGGACCATGTGGAAATCTTTCAATTACGCTTACTTAAGGCTTCCTGGGGCGCAATAGTGACTGAGGATTTAGATTTAGGGAAAATCAAAACGCTGGAAAATCAGCTTGCCTTTGGGAGTCCAGCTGTTTGAAAAAGAACAATGTAACCCACATCCAACCCAGAATAGACACAAAGATGACACTGAAGAATACATAGTCTCAGCAGACTGGTCCACATTACACTGCAGGCGATCTGTTGATGGGTCAAGTCAGTATCGTGTTTTTCCTAATCTGGTCAAAAACTCAGTACGAAAAGGTGTTTTCTCTCTGAGGAGTTTTTTCCATAGTACCGTATTTTCCGCACTAGCTCCACCTAAAAGCCTTTAATTTTCTCAAAAACCGACAGTGCACCTTATAATCCGATGCGCCTTGTATATGGATCAATATTGCTAAATTATGGCTACCGTAGCCAGGGGGCAAATATTGTGATTGCACTAACGTTTGATTTACCGTAGCGGTATCAGACTGTTTCTTTTTCATGTTTACTGAATCAGGGAAAAGTTCCCTCCATGTTTGTGATGCACTAACTACGTGATAAAAAGTTGCACTACCTGTTGTACCTTGCTGTTGGTAAAAGATAATACTACATCACTGATGTTACCTCGGAGAAAAAAATAAAACAGCTGTTCATGTAGCTTTGAACTGTGACAAATGGAGTTGGAAATACATTGTTTTCAACGAAGGCGGCGCAAATACCGGCAAGAGCTACCGGTATGTACGGTACCGTATTGTGAATGCACTAGCTTGTTTTGGGAGTGAATGGAGTTGTCAGAACGTTGGTTTGTTTTCTATTAATAAAGTTTGACTGACTGACTTATCTGACTGTTTTGTTGACATTCACTTTAGCCCAGCTTCATCTAGATGGATGATAACACAACCCCAGACA
>OOFC01019721.1:0-11184 GCA_900323345.1 Pseudochromis fuscus
AATATTTTAACACAACTGCTCCATAAGACACTCAAATCAGATATTGAAATATTTACCGTATTTTCCGGACTATAAGCCGCTACTTTTTTCCGACGCTTTGAACCCTGCAGCTTAAACACCGGTGTTTCTCATGTATCGGCGGCAGGAAGCTCGTTAGCTTTTTACAAGCTAGCAAGCTCCGTGCCGCCGATACATTTAGCCTCGTCACATCAGACCCGGTCAGAGTGGACCACATGAAACTGTTTGAATAAATTCAATAGCGGCTTATAGACAGGTGCACTTAATAGTCCGGAAAATACGGTATTAGGCTGAGAGGAAGAAGAAGAAGATTTAGGGGCGTGGTTACTTTGATTGACAGGTTTGGTTTCCAATGATTTACAGGTAGCTTGGAGGCTCATTCACCAGTGAATTCCAGTCTCATACACATTGGACAATGTCCTCAGGTTCAAGGGTCAGACCCGCCTCCTCACTTCTCCCTTCATATCCAAATATGGTCACTTCTGGCTCCAAAAAAAACAACATGGCAATGTTCAAACGCAAAAACTCCTGGCTCAGTCCACAAACCATGTCATGTGTAAGATATAGGAGCCTTTTACCCCATGTCAGTCTGGTCTGGTTCAGTCTCTGCTTTAAAAAAACAACATTCATGCTACAGTAGAGTCCCGCACAACAAAACAAACATTAAAAACAACGGCTGTAATAATGTAATGATTGACAGGTCTGTTCCCCAATGAGACCGGTGCTGAAGTCGAGTTTCATACACATCAGGCAGTTACCTTGGGTTCAACGGCCAGACCCATTCAGGGGTGTGGTTAGTTTGATTGACAGGTCTGGTTTCTAATGATTTAAGTTCCAACCTTCATCATTGGTCATGACCTCGAAGGAGCTAAAAGCATGCTAACGATTGTTGTTAGCAGACAGACACAATTGAGGCTGGTGGTGATGTCACTAGTTTGGCAGGTATTTGTTCATTTACTAATTATAATTCTGACCTCATCTAAAAGAATATATTGCTGATTATTGTCTGGTGACCATGAACGTTGACGATAATGTGCAAACTGGTTTTCAAAAGTTTTCCATTTCATATTGTCCCATATTATTTCTACATTGTGAGATGTAAAACCCAGTGAATGTTAGTTATGGTATACTTGGGTTGGACTTGGTCACGTTTTCACATCTATTATTTTATCACAGTCTGCCGCTGTGAGCCTGTCACAGATCCCAGGTGCTAATCCTGATTAGCATCTTGCTGCTGTGCTTCACCACGGCACCTCCCAGAGGTCGCTTGTCCATCAAGCGGTGCGTCCAGTGCTGTGACGTCTCTTTGATTTACTGTTTGACTTTGTACGGGGAACAGCACGCTCTTTTCTTGCTTCAAGCTAACTGGCTTTTTCCTGTACATCTGAAGCAGTTGTTACACACTGATACATTATTATGTTAATGTGCAATAATGAATACAGACTTTTTTTAATGTGAAAATGTCACATATTCATATTTAAATCACTGTACACTCACATTTTAAATGGATGGACATAATGGCCTCTTTCTTTTAGCAAAGCAGCAGCCAGTGTTCATCATGGGCATCACCTCAGATGTGACAGTCCCAGTGAAACATGTAAATGTGAACATGCTTTGACCTAACAAGGACACCTTGTTAACCAGCGTCATTCCATATGATGAAATGAGAAAAAGCACGCTTATCCATCTCTGTCAGAAAAACAAGCAGCCTAATAGAAGGGATAAGGTCATCACCAAATGTCAAACGTGTTTACCCTCCAGAGGCAGACAGATTGGCTGGTATTCATCATAAACACAACAGGTTCCCATTACCGAAACATTCCCTCATCCCATTTGTAGCCGCCTCGGCTCTTTTTACTCCGGTTTAATTGTGCGAGAATAAAACAAAAAGAAAGGAGATGCGGGAAAAGTACTGCGCTGTCTTTTTTTTTTTTTCATCCCCCCAGCGAAACGCTATAACAGCCGTTTAGGGACAGTAAAGGTCATCTTTTCATGAGTGATGACACATTGCGAGCTTATTAAGCAGGGATTTAACCTGTAATCGTTCAACACAAGAGCACAAGCCGGAGTGTGTGTGAGTAGAGAAAAATAGAGAAAATACAATTGATTGTTGCACTGCTTGCTGTTATCAACGCACACACACACACAAAACCAGCAGCTAAGTGAGATGGATCCTCCTGTTTCTCCTCTTCTGCTGGAGAACATACAGCATGTCATGTGAGAACATTCGTGTTTTTATTTACTGTCCGTCTGCTGCAATCATGGGGATGAAATTGCTCCATAACGCATTTTGAGTGATAAAGATTCATAGCATGGTGACCTCAAATTCCCCCATGTCACTGTGTAATTCCTGTGCTTCATTACGGGTATAATAGAAGGTGAGTGTTTAAAAAGAGTGCTGGGACGATTTATTATTCTCTACAAGGCCCAAACTGTTGGAGATCAATAGAACAGGAGTAGGGAGAGGGGCTAGGGGTGCAATGTGTCATCATTTTAATGAAATATAGATTTGGGACTATTAAACAGCTTGCTAGTGCGGGTAAAATTGCTCACTTTTTCACTGCTAAACAAAGCCATCCATTTAACTGTAGAAAAATCGATAGCGGGCTGTGACCAATATGTACCTTTCAAATGTGGCTACAGTTACATTGAACAGTAGCTAATAAATCAAAAGCAAAGGGTGCCGCATCTTTTACAGTCATTGCATCAATATAAACCTCTGTGGCTCTCAGCAGCGTCTCCAGCAGAGTCTTTTATCAGGCAGAGCCGCTGAGAGGAAACAGAAAAACAAGGCTCTGCTCTCGCCAGCTGCATTACAGACCGACTTCATACTGTGTGTTACCATCACTGGAGGGTGTGGCCTCTTTCTAGAGTCCATTTCAAGAGTGCCCAACTTCTGTATTGTGGCATATTTCAGGCAAAAATTAGATATGTAGGCGGGGCAAAATGTTTGGAGCAATTTGATTGGAGCAGGGAAACACAACTAAACACCAGCTAGCTAACTAGATAATGTTAAGTCGCACTCGCTCTGGATCGGCCCACCTCGGTTGCATTTACATTGCTGAGGATAGTCCCTCCTCCGTGTAGCTGGTCATTCGTGACGTCATCTTCTATGCGACACACAGGTGTGGAAAGAAGCGATGGAGGAACAACTGCTGTTTTTGACTCTCGGTCCATGGCTGTTTTTCACAGCAAGACGACACATTTCATTTCTTTTCTTGTTATTTCAAACACGTCTGCACGGTTTGCTGACGATTTAAAAGTGGCGTGTTAGCGGGGACAGATTACATGCTGCGCAGTGATGACGCAACAACGCAGTGATGATTCCGACCAATAAGATTTTAGTACCTGCTCCGACCTGACCAGGTACTTTTTTTGGAACTGAAGGAGAGGAGGTAGGAAAAGTTGTACCAGGTACCAAGTTCCAGGTACTTTTTTGCCAGTGTAAATGCACCAAAACTCAAGCGAAGCGAGTAGGTACCAGTGTAAATGCGCCACTAGTGTGTCTTGTTTAGCTTTACTTGAGACATTTGCTGTTTTTGTGATTATCTGCTCCTCCCTGATCGTTTCACTTGGTCTATTGTTGTACTTCCACATACAGTCAGTTGTGTTTCTCATCCTGATGCAGTTTGCTCGTTGAGCCTCCTGATGCTAAACTCCTGTGTTCTTTGTCTTCTTGATTGTTTTCTCATGTTCCTGTAGCTCCTGCCTGTTTGGATTTGTGACCTGATTTCTGGACTCTTACGTTTGTTTGCCTCCCAGTGCTTTTAGTACCTTGTACCAGCATTTTGGAAATAAAAAAATAAAAAAATACTTGGCTTTTGTTGATGAAACCTGCCTGACATGGTGCGTTTTACTCCTCTTTTCCTGCAGCCTGCAACAGTTGCAAACATGTTGCTACAATAGGTAGAAATACTCATTTACCTTCACATATTTTCACATTGTTACTCCATCATATACACACCTGTACACAAGCAAATACTCATTCTCAACATAGACTTCATCCTCCTTTAAAACATTAGAAAAACAAAAAAGGAAAATTTCTATATTTCTGGATTACTGGAGGCTTATTAGAGTGAGAGAGCACCATCCCAGTATCTGATTATGTAGATGAAGACCTTATTTAGCCAATCAAATGCTGAATAAAACAAGAACATAAGCTTCTTATTATGAGCACACCACACAGTCACACTAAGCCACACAGCAGCCCCTACACA
This sequence comes from Pseudochromis fuscus, assembly GCA_900323345.1. Classification (NCBI taxonomy): domain Eukaryota; kingdom Metazoa; phylum Chordata; class Actinopteri; family Pseudochromidae; genus Pseudochromis; species Pseudochromis fuscus. Next base: position 4,236 of record OOFC01019721.1, read on the forward strand.
ACACAACAGCCCCACACCCCAAACAACAAGCCACATTATTTTTCCTGCTAAAGTCTCCATCTTATCTAATGTTATAACAGACGACTCTTCCTGCCCCTCAGCTGCTCAACAAGCCACAGAACAAACATCCTCGACTGTAAACATCACTTTTCAGGACAGATTGCAGTTTATCTACTCGGCTGTGAGACATTAAACAGCATGTAAACCAACCTGCAAATGTCACTTCAGTCCTCTCCTTTCTGTTTAATACCATTAACAACACACAGTGTCCATGACATGCAGGTTACAGAGCAAGTTCACTCACTTTGTCTCTCACTCCTCACAGTGTAACACTGGCACTCAGGCAGTGCTGTCAGTCAAACACACACACTGACGCATCTTCAGCTTCATGTTTTTCCAGAAACTATTTTTCTTCCTTGTAATAATGATAATAAAAAAATACAGTCAACATTTTAAACTTTTCTACGTAGTTGTAAACCTGATGATGTGGATTTTGGATTGCATTCACTTCTTAATATTATCTTGAAGTTTGTTTGTTATATCCTGGTCAATAGTGCAGGGTCAAAGGGTCACTAGTGCAATAATATTTGTGTGACAAAAAACAGATCAGCTCAGCAATGAGGGAACAAAATGAAAAGTAAGATTTAAAAAAGAAAACCTACTATGAGATAACAATACTGTCTGATTGATTTTTGATATACATAGCATATGTAGCACTATAGCTGAAGAAGAAGGGAAAAAAAATAATTAATGAGGAGAAGAACAGGTCAGGTCTGCAGTGAGATTCAAGAAAGAAAACCTAATGGATACTAATACTGTCAGAAAAGTAAAAACTTAATGCAGTAGTATTCACATAAAGAATAAAAACAAAAAAAATGTGCAAGGGAAGAAAAACACAAAACAAAATAACCTAAAAAACAGTGAATAAAATAATATATTTAAAAAACAGAGTACCGTATTTTCCGGACTATTGAGCGCTATTGAGCGCTATTGAGCGCTTATTCGAACAGTTTCATGTGGTCCACTCTGACCAGGTCTGATGTGACGACGCTAAATGTATCGGTGGCACGGAGCTTGCTAGCTTGTAAAAAGCTAACGAGCTTCGTGCCGCATATACATGAGAAACACCGGTGTTTAAGCCACAGGGTTCAAAGCGTTGGAAAAAAGTAGTTCGGAAAATACGGTAAATTGAACAGTAATGTACAGATTGAGAGGCTTAAAGTAAAGTAAAATATGACATGTGTGTTGCTATGTAAGCTATAACAGGCTGATATTAGTGTGTGCTGCTATAGGACTTTGTATAAATTGGCTAACATTCAACAGTGCACAAGTTGTCCAATAACCTGCAGCCTGCTGTGATATAATGATGTCTGTGATGTACCATAAGTGTATCACCAGCAAAGCTGTTTAAGAAGCAGTGAGATAAGTTTCCATTGCAAAGGAAGAATGAGTGTGACAGTGTGGGATTGTTATCAGCAGCATTCTCCAGCAGCACATCACCAAAGAAGGAAGCATCACTAAACTGTTATCTGAAATGTCCCAGACACACATTAGATCCAAGTGAGAGTACGTGTGTGAAACAGCGAGTGAGAAGTAGAATAAACGTGGTACCTTGAGTCCTCCACACTCTGCTGCTGATCCTTGGTCCACTCCAGTGATGTAAATACCCAAAGCGTACTCTGCTCCCCCTCGGATCATCAGACCCAGAGATCGGCCGTCATCCAAAACCAAGTTGACCTATTTAAGACAGACGGAGGCAGATAAATGAGGCTGAAGCAGAGGATAAATATCTGAAATGGTGTGAACTAGACACTTCTGAAAAAATCTGCGTTTAAAGTGACATTCAACAGTCTCAATTGTTTTTGCTTGACGGGCTGCCAGATTTGCAGCGAGGACTTGCCGGCAAGAAAATAAAGGATTTAAGGAGCTAGTTAGATGTGGTGAGTCAGGGTCAGAGATGGGGACGCTGAATCTATTCAGACTGGAGGAATGACGTAAGGAAGGAGGAATCAGTTTGTTCAAAAAAGCTCCTCTGTGTCATTCACCCTAATAAACAGTGTGAACAACATCTGATACAGTCTGATTTGAAATAAACCACAGACTGACTGGAATTATCAGAGGTATAAAATATCTCTGTTATTTCTGAGATACCTCTGCACAGAGGCAGTCATACACACAGGATACACATGAGCAATCCAGTCCTTTCATTTAACTTATTTAAATGTCTTCTGTAAAATTAAAAGTTATTTTATGTGGATACACGTAAACCAAAATCAGATTACTGCACTTTATGATACCGTATTTTCCAGACTATAAGCCGCTACTTTTTTCCGATGCTTTGAACTTAAACACCGGTGTTTCTCATGTATCGGCGGCACGAAGCTCGTTAGCTTTTTACAAGCTAGCAAGCTCCATACCGCCGATACAGTTAGCCTCGTCACATCAGACCTGGTCAGAGTGGACCACATGAAACTGTTGGAATAAATTCAATAGCAGCTTATAGACAGGTGTGCTCAATAGTCCGGAAAATACGGTAATTGAAAAATGTTTATTTCTACAGATGTCTGAATCTAATAAAAGTAAAAGTCAGTAGATTGTTGGAACAGTGTTGGTCATTAGTACGTACTAGTAATGTTACATAGTAATGTCAGGCTGCTAGCTGTGGGGATTTGTTGTTGGTCCAATCAAATTGCTTACATTTTGTCCCGCCTACATATATTGTTTTTGCCAGAAACACGTTGCAGTATGGAAGTTAGATACTCTTTTAGATTGATGCCATTTCAAGTGGACTTTGAAATCCTCTTATTTGAACTGAACCTTTATCAATCATCAAGATGCTGAATTTAAAGGGATGTTTAGGTAGTTAACAAAGCAACATAAAGCAGGGGTCCCCAACCTTTTTTGCACCACGGACCAGTTTAATGTAGGCACTATTTTCACAGACTGGCCTTCAAGGTGTGGCAAATAAAATAAAATCACGACTGGCATAAAAATATATTTTCCCCTTTGCAAAGGAGCTCTGCAAAGATGTTTGTTTTTGTACTCGTATCACGTGACCATGACAAGCATGTCATGAGGTACAGGCAAAAGTTAAGGCGGTTTTTCAAAATAAAACGTCCTTCAGACTCTAATAATCAATACAGAAATTATATAAATCATTTATTCTTTCTGTGCGACCCAGTAACAAATGTCTCATGGACCAGTACCAGGCCCTGGTCCAGTGGTTGGGGACCACTGACATAAACCATCTTAAACAAACTTTTTCTGAAGGTAAAAGTTGCTGGGGTCAATTTCACTGGATGAAAGACATGAGTAAATTTGAAGATAAGAGGATTAATTACCTTTTGTCAACAATCTGTCTATAGATGACTTAACTCACCACATGCAGAAGACACATGTACATTTTTGTGATGCTGACGAAGACACAGCTTCAGTTTTACTGTCAACTTTTCAAGGATAGTGTAAAACCGCTGATGCTTTTTATTTAAACTCAATTTTTCAAAAATGCAGTAATACACTTGAGGCGGTGCTACTCACCTCAACAAGGACTCAGGTAATTTGCTGATATTCCATCTATTACATCAAGGAGTGATGATAATACAAGCAAACCCACAGAATAATGACAACGTCCGCTCCTGTTACTCTTCTTTGTGCTTAAATCAGACCTAACTACTCTTTTTTTAATTTATTTTTTACAAATTAAAATATAATGCATTTTCCTTCACTGCAGAGCTGGCATGACACATCTGACCAAGAATGACTTGAACAAAGAAACAGGACTTGACATGCAGGAGTGGAAATGACTTGGACTAAATAAATCAGAGTGGGATTATTCTTAGTCTTTTAGGTCCTCTCCGCCCATCACTTCTCAACATACAGTCACGCAAACTTCTTCCAAGCTGCTACTAAAATTCAGCTTTAAAATGCATCACAGAACATTTTCAAATCACATAATTTACTGTGATCATGTCGCTTTTACTAAATAAACACTATGGATGATCTAAGATGATGATCCTCACCACAACAGAGATTAACCAGCCAGCAGCTGCCCCATGATCTGATCTAATAAAGACTGTAAGAGACTTAGGTGGTCCTGCTGCCAACCTGTGCCTGAGGCTGTAAGCAGTGATGAAAGGTTCATTTGTCTGATACAACTGTTTTATTCTCCCCCACAGGCGGGAGGTAGGCTCTGCTGTCGTTGTTTGGTGCTTCTGGGTCATCTCATTAAAGGTGTCTCTTAACTCCACACAGCTATTTGCTTTGGCCCTTGAGCCTTTCGTTTGCTTAATTAAGTGATCTTCTCATGTCAGCGCTCTCTGCTTCATGACACGTTGTATTATACCCTGGTGATTGTCTTAAAATTGTTTTTGAACAAAAATCATCAATCAAAGAAAAACTCTGTCTTTCACTGCTGGCTACTTGGATGAACTCAGGTCAACCTTTCCAAAATGTGTACATTTGGACGAGCCCACTCCACTGTCCACTGGGAGAGGCTCAGTGTGTCTTAGCCGTGCCAAACTATAAATTGTACTTCTCCCTCCATCACAATGAGGCCCTCGATGACTTGGTCTGACTCTAATGCAGCTGTCTCCTGCCAAGATTGAAGAGGGGAATCAGTTGCACCCGGGCGGCTACAAAATGGCACATATGCAAATATCCCCATTAAACAATGTCCGTTTCTTTCCTCTTATATACCCTGCTGGCACAGATGTGCCACCTGGCACAGAAGTCTTACTTTCATTCAGTGCATGCTGCGCTGCCATCTTTTTTTTTTTAATAACAACTGTCTGCCTATTGGAGGTAAGCCAGCCACCTTTTGCTCACCTTTCAGAAGATGTAGGTATTCATGTTCTCCGTGACATTTATGCAGGACGTAGAGAGTAGTTTTAATTACCAGACTCATCCGACTTTATTGGCACTGCACAGCAGCTCTTAAAGCTCATAGTGTTTCCTGGCATCAGCTGTTATTATGAAATCGATTCAATACGCTCTCTCCCTCTCAAAACACTCTCATTTGTCTGGTGTTTCTGTTTCGTAAGCAACAGAATTCATATAGTCTTTTCTTGGATGGACGGTGCATTTAATCATTTGTGAACTGTATTGTAAATAAACTGAGAAGTTAAACTGAATTGTTTCGCCTGGGAAATGTCATGGTAATCAAAAGCCCGCACATGTAACCAAAGCCACAGTAAACAGTCACCAGACACTGAGGAGGACACTGTGGCTGCAGCAAAGGAGTAGATCTGTGGTGAGCCTCTGGACACCTTTGGATGTGACTGAAAATTACTGAACAGATATTAATGTTTTTCTTCCTTGGGCAAGACCAAAGGAAGAGATCCTGTCCAGAAAAAAAGAGTCTAATAAAGTCCTGATCTGTTATAATGAGCAAATGTTTTAACAAAATACTGTTGTGATTTGTTTGTTTTCAAAATTACAGAAAAGATCTTGATGATTTTTTTGTGACAGACCTAAAGAACAAATGATTCATATGTTCCTTAGTTTTAATAAGATAATGTTGCTTTTTCATCACATCAGGCCAACAGTGTTCAGTCTATAACATCAGTACAGCTGGATTATGCCTTCACTGGGATTTGTGTTTAATCAGAGTGAATGTTACTAATAAATCCCAAAACTGCAGCTGACAGAGGTGAGTCCATGAGTAAGTGGACGTAGACAACAGGTCCCTGTCTCACACCCTGTTCGTGCAGATACACATCAGACAAGCAGTTTTAAACAGTTTAATTCAAACTGACACATTTATTTAATTCATCAGAAACTGATACAAACATCTCAAGGAGAAAAACGAAAACAGCTAAACTGTCTGATGAATATTTTCTGACTCTTATCTGCATGGTGCTAACTACAGCCTGTATTAATAAAGCTGAAGCAGTTAAGATTAATGTGCAGCTTTCAGCTGCTGAAAAATTGAAAGTTCTAGTGCAATAAATCTTTTAAAGAGCTCTGACAGCTCCTCTCCTGCAGGTCAAGAGGTGATGACAGGGTGGGACTCAAAGTCCAATTACTGTTATTGTTCAAGTTTCTGACTTTTTTTTTCTATGTGATTTGTCTTTTGTCCATTACTCTTAGTACTTTACTATTATTACTACTAGTTTCAGTCATTTACTGTGAAGGTAGCATGGTCAGATATGTTGAAACACAGTTTACTGACAGTAAAAGCTTAATTATTTGGAATAGTTAAGAAGAGATATCATGTGTCCACAGTGAACACCATCATAACCACAGTAAAAAACTCAAACTGTCAAGTTCATGTTCACTTTTCCTAAAGCCAATGAATTTACAGCTGTGTCCGAGTTTATATCATAAAAGATCAAGTGATACATAAAAAAAGGCAAACATGTTTGTGAGTGTGAGGAGATTGATGACAGACTTAGAGTGGAGCTCCACAGACACAGCCCTGCTAACAGCACTAGCTGCTCCTCATCCTCACAGTTAAACCCTCCTCTGAATGTAAACACAAGACTTGTCTCAGTCTAAGGTCGACTCACAGCATGACTCCTGCTCCAGGAGCAGTCCTTGTCGATGCCAGTGGAGGTACTTGGATATGATTTTCTGGGATATTTGTTACAGTGTTTATGATTTATGGATCAAACACTTTTAGATTATGTTGCTTACTTTAGCTTGAGACCGACTTTTACATTCTCCATGAATATTTTATTTTATTTTTTATCCTTACTCTTGGAGCTTCAGGAAATTACAAAAAATATCAATGCAATTAAAGTTGATAGTAACTTTTTTTTTTTGCAAATATAAACTGTTAAAAGTGCATATTGGATGTACTGAGGGAAGACTTGTTTCCCTTGATGATACTATTCCTTTGAAGCAGGAGCTGTTGTTCCTGTTCATTGTTTAAAAACATGAGGTAATGCAAACCCTGCTCTGCTGTTCTCCACTGATTTGCTTTTACCTTCTTCTCATCTCCTTCCTGTAG
>OOFC01019722.1:13709-32981 GCA_900323345.1 Pseudochromis fuscus
CCACAACATCCTTCACCCCATATTTCTTCTCTAGAAGTAATTTTTGAAAGACAGAAAAAACCAACAGTAAAAACATCACTGTTATAAACTATGCCTCCTGTTTAGGACTGAGGTAAAATAAAAATGGATACCTTTTATTAACTCATCTATTGCATTGACAACAGTCCAGAGATTACTCCCCTTCTTGCGTTTCTCCAGGATATAGCCCAGGATTCGTGAACCCCCTGTGTTACTGGGTGAGGACCAGGAAAGATTTATGCAGTCGTCAAAAGCACTGACCACCTTTGGAGGAGCTGGGGGGCCAGGAAACGCTGAGGAAAGCAGAAACACAACAATAGACTGTGCAGGTAAAGGTTGAAATCACAGACGCTGAACCTTTCATGTGGAGTTAGGACTCTTCTTAGCTTAGACAATGAAAAACAAATCAGTACAAAAGACACTAGTTTGGAAATGTAAATATATCGTGGTCGAGTTATGTGTTTTTGTTGATTGCACTCAATTGTATTTAATTATCTTCATCAGCCTTGTGCTCAAATTATTAATCTTAGAAACAATAACACAGCATTTTTCTTTTTTCTTTGTTTTTAAAGTGTAAGAATTTGCAGTTTATTTCATTATAAATTGCTAATGGGTTTGGGGTTCAGATATAAGAAATGTTTTGACTAATTCCATTGATAGTAAATAATATAAATTATTATTATGAGCAGGTCTCCATGGGGAGCATAAAGAGAATCAAAAGGTTGGAAACAAGGTGTAGATAAAGTAAAGCACAGCAGGGGGCAGTAATTACCCTCTATCCTTTCCACACAGTACATTTTGAAAATCCACACAGTGAAAAGCACAGGTGTAACAATAATATTAATAATAATGGCTGAACTTTGTTTTGCTGCTTCAGTTTCAGGATCCCCTTGACCCACTGTGACACCAAGAGGAGCCATTGCTGATATTATTCATGACATCTGTGTTTTTCATGTTTTACATTTTCTGTCCTGCTGCTTCTTACAAGTTCAGTTAGTCTGTTATCGTGTAATTAAACTTCATGCTTCAGTCATGCTAATCTGCTACTGATATTTGTCCTGGTATTTTTATTTATTTGTCGTTCACATCTGTAATTGTATCAGCAAAACCTGCAGCTCGTGCACCAGTGAAGTGGAACAAAAAGTGCTGAGTCACAACCTGGAAAACCAGTTGAAAATGTTTTACTGTGTAAAGATGCTCCCTGTCTGATCAGAGACCTGTTGTGATAATGGATGCACACACAGTATTTCTTTTTTAAGTATTTAAATTACAATTGAAACAGGAACCATGAAGGTGTTTTGTTTACAGATGTAATATTTTTCATTGGGTGATAAACTGTTGATTTTGTAGTTATAGAAGTTTGTGAAAATATGTTTTGTTTTGAACCTTTCTGGGTTTCTGAGCACTGATCTGATAGGCCTGTTTGAACAGGGAAGGCGGGCTTTACACTGATATCAGGAAGTGTCAGAGGAGAGGAAGCTGTTTGTTTTCATTTCTTTAAACTGCAAATGAATTTCCCCCCAGTGCTGTTTTGTACAGTCTCATAAAACCAGTGGTGAGTATTGTCATAATATGTGTTTTGGAAGTTTGAACTGACAAAATCAGAGGCTTAGTTAGCTCTCTGTGTTAGCATAACTTTCCTTCAGTGGGATATAAAGATTGTAAGTACTAAATTAACTGCTTTGTTTTAATGTATCTGGGATAAAATGACACCAATAATATCCTTTATTTTCCATTTTCTATTGTAGCTAATGTGACATCTTTTAAAGTGTTTTAGAAACAACTTGCTACTTTTCTTTCATGTTTTAAGAACTAAATTTAAAAACAATATTATTACCGTAATTTCCGGACTATAAGCCGCTACTTTTTTCTCATGCTTTGGTTTAAACAATGCTGTGACTAATTTATGATCGTTACGGGCTAACTAGCTTCACGCCGCCGATACATTTAGCCTTGTTACGTCAGACCAATGACATTACCGAACAGGTCACAGTGGACCAATCAAACTGTTCGAATAAATTCAAACACACTCACACTAAATTCTTCAGATCAGCCATGTACGCTTCATGGAAAACACAGGAAGAAATGCATTTGATGCAGCTTTGAAGTTAAAGGCAAACGATCTGTTTGTCAAAGAAGGAAATAAAGATGCTGCTGCTGCTGCTAACTTTGGCATCAGTGAATCAATGGTGAGACGTTGGAGACGCAGCCTGAAGAACTGATTCAATGCAAAGAGACGACAAAAGCTTCAGAGGTAAGAAACGCAGATGGTCCGAACTTCATGTCAAGAGCCAGAATATCGCTGCTAAAACTCACATCAGCCGCTTGCAGTCGGATAAATTTGCATAAATAAATAAACACAAGCACGTGCACCTCTGTAGTGGTCTGTTAGGTGTATCAGGCGGACCTCATAGCGGCCCATACGACTTATATTCAGGTGCGCTTAGTCCGGAAATAACGGTAATCAACATGCACATTTAACATTTCCATAATTCACACTTTTATATGATCGATTATCTGATGAGTACATTGATATTCAGATATATTGTTGGTCAGGCCACACACCAAAAACATTCAGCTGTGTGTAAGTGACATGAATCACAAAGTAAAAGCTCCCTGTCCTTAGATATTGTTGAGTGGGATAAACTGATCTGACACATAATATTTAATAAGTATCAGTGTGACTCACCGAGCGTGCCGGCCTGCATGTCATCAGTCTCCATCACGTCACTTGTCCCCTCCGCTGTCACCGCCCGGATGCGGTAACAATATTTCCGTCCCCGGTCCACGTCCGTGTCACGGTAGCTGGGCACACCTGGTATTTCCCCGATTTTCTTCCAGGTGTTGCGTCCCAGTTGCTGACGCTCCATTATGTAGTTAATCACTGGCGAGCCTCCATCATCCTTCGGGGGTCGCCACCTAAATTCAATGCACGCGGCCGAGCTCTCCGTGACCTCTGCAGGGCCCAGAGGGGAAGTCGGTTTGTCTGAAACATCAAAGGAAGTTTCATGTAAATTCCTGCACATGAATCAGCACAGTGTTATCTCCAGTGAGAGATAATCATGGCTATCTGATTTCAGTTAGGTCTTTAGTCATCAGCCTATCATGTTAACACAAATTGAGGACTTTGTTTCACGCTGCAGTACATTAGTTTGAGACCTGCTTTTGGAAAGTACGTACTTACATCTGTCTGAGCACAGATGGGTACATGGAAATAAAGCACCCTGACAGGATAAAAAAGATGGGGCTGATTTGTACCAATATGTGGATGAGCACTGAAGCATTGAAGCAATCTGTTGTTTGCTGTTCTTTAGATCTCAGACCAAAGTACTACACAGCTGCACAAATCATATCTAGGAGGAGAATTTTGGAGTTGGATGCTTCATAATTGATTTTCTTTGAACTGGTCAGACATTTTTATTGTTGTGAAATGAAAGGAGGAAACAGTGATGGTTCAGTTTGATTTCTGCATTGTTCTTAATTCACTCACCGAGCACAATAAGCTGTGAGACGGCCTCCGTGAAGCCGTCTTCGTTCTTGAGCTTGATCTTGATCTCTCCCGTGTCCTTCCTCTGGCACCTGCTCAGCAGCAAGCGGCTGTGAGACGCAGATTTCTCGATCTTTGTGTTGTTGTCGTCTTGGAGCTCTTCCCCTTCTCTGTACCACTGAATCTTTATGGGTGTGTGACCAACAAAATGCAGTTTGTAGATGGCGTGGTGCCCCACTTTAACTGTCACAGGCTCAGTGAAAGCACCGAGGGCTTCAGGGTCAAACCGGGGAGGATCTGAAAATGAAACATCCAGGATATGTTGTGAGGCTCTAAATGCAACAGAATTTTCCCTTTAGTTTTACTGCATAATGTCTGTCATCATTATTGTTTCTCAAACCTTTGACGTTAAGCATCGCTTCTGTTTTACGACCATCAGCCTCAAAGCGATATTTCCCAGAGTGCTCATCATTGCACTTGATTATGATTAATTTATGGATTGGACCATCTTGAATTATAGAGACGTTGTCATCTGGGGACACCTGACAGAAAACAGAGTAAACAGATGAACAGATATATTCAAACCAAATCAACTGTACTGCTGGGCTCAGAGGGCTCTGTTTTTCAGCTATGTTGTGTCCCATGTACTTTCAGAGTATTTAAAGATCTGCCAAATATTTTAAGTAAATTAGCAATGAGCACAAACTGCATGAAACCTATGGTAATTTACAGGCCATAATAATAAACATATATGCCATCAGCACAGTCATATCTGCAATTTCTCAAAATCAGTTTCTTTGTATTTCAGATGGACGGGCTGCTTACAGAGAGCTGGGGTTGTCACTGTAATGTGATTACATGGTAAGTATTGTCAGGTGCTGTCACACCTGTTTGGTTGCTTTTTTTTTTTTCATTTGGTGCAGTTTGTTCTGGTGATTTTTAAAGCTTTTTTGATATTTATTTTTAAGTGCTTGTAATTGCTGTTGCAACATGGCTGAGATCCCCCGGGGAAGCAGGCTGTGCTTTTAAACACATGGTGCAGGTAATTTGTCGTGTGCAGATCAGACTGTTGCATAAATCTGCATAACTATTTAAAAAAAAGGAGTGACCTCCTGATCGGTAAACAATGTAGCCTGCATTATGTCAGATCCTAACCTGTAACCATGGTAACACATGCAGACACTAATATGCTAGCAGATATTTTATTTGATATATTAGAAACTGGAAAGAAGTTGAACCAGTGGTGTGTTGAGCTTGGATCACTGTCACTAGTGTCACTAGTATTGATCACAGTAGTTTGATGGTCAGTTATTAGTGATGCACAAGAGATAAGACTCTATAGGACTTTATTGGTCGCCAAACTTGCACCACAGAGTGAACAGAAAGCCACACATCAGCAGTGGTGGACAGTAACGGAGTACATTTACTTGAGTACTGTACTTAAGTACACTTTTTCAGTATTTGTACTTTACTTGAGTATTTGTTTTTTGGAAACTTTTACTTTCACTCCGCTACATTTCAAAGACAAATATTGTACTTTGGACTCCACTACATTCCCAGGAAGTGTGTGGTTACTTACTTTATATACAGTCTATGCTGCAATGTGTTTCAGGCAGTTTGTCCAGGTAGAGTTACCGTCGCGCATGCGCAAATCGGCAGGAAGTGACCGGCAGCGAACCGAACAATAAAGAGGGAAGACAGTAAGCAGCTCGGTTTTGTCGGGTTTTTTTAAACGCTAAATAGCAGGTTAGCCTCTCGATGGGAAATTTGAAAACAAAAAAGCAAAACCGAACAGTCACCAACAAAGTATTATGCACACTCTGCAGGAAGGAGTTTTCTTTTCATCGAGGCCCTTTCAGCTTAAAATACCACATTAACAGGAAGCAGACGTTAGTCGGGGATTGACTCGGGCACTGAGAACAATACAGCAATGTACTGATATTAGAAAATGTACTTTTACTTTGTACTTTTGAATATTTAAGTATTTTTAAATGTAAGAACTTTAGTACTTTAACTTGAGTAACATTTTGACCAATAACTTTTATTTGTAGTTGAGTTAGATTTGACCATGAGTTTCAGTACTTTGACTCAAGTACTGAAGTTGAGTACTTTGTCCACCACTGCACATCAGAACTAAGAAGAAACAGCACACACCTTTTTCCCCCTTTGAAGCAAATTAAGCCAACAAGTGTGAGATCGACCCCAGTCTTTCCAGGCCACAATGCTGCACTTTCTTGACCAATAACAACACGCTATCAAAGAAAATAATGAGTTTGACCTTTACCACTGACCTTCTTGCCGTCTCTGAACCAGACTCCCTCGCAGTCTTCACTGCTGAGCTTACATGTTAACTCTGCCGTCTCATTGATGATGGCGCTGACGTCAGACAGACCACAGATGAACTGGACTCCTGGGTCTGAGAACAGTTAGGCATGACCATAGTTTGTCATTACGATGATGTCTTTAATTACTCTGAACAGATATGCTGTGTTGATACTTTTCTTATTATTTATACCTTGAGTTGTTTTTTTTTAATCTTGTTCAGTGAGTATCCCTTGTACAGAAAATTGACTTTCTCTTCAGCCAAATACAAATCTGTCAGGCACATTGATGCCAAATAGAAAACAAGGATGACTAAACAATTTAGCTTTGAAGTGTAGATCCTGTACCGGGGAGGCTCCCTGCTGAGGTCAAAAATAAAACCAAGAGGAACAACATGCAGGGCTAACTGTGAAGAAAAGAGGATTATTACCAGTCTACAGGGAACTGGTTTCAGTGGAGGTAATAATTGTTTTGAGTTCTCATGAAACCGCATCATGATTCTTGTAATCTGCAAACTTCATCCGTGGTATTAGCTCGTTCTAACAGGCTATTTTTCATCATTCAAGGAAACAGATTTCCAGGAAGTTAAGGTAGAAATACATCTGACACTCAATACTACCATAAAGGTATAATACTGTAAGTTGTTGCTATGGATAAAGTAGGATATAAAATCATCAAGTGAATGATTAATGTTGTCGTTTGCATTGTTTTCATGGTAAACAATTATTTATTTAGAAAGGAAAAGTCATGAGCTAATAAAAAATGTTCATTGTTTTAATCCTTTGGACCTCTGTTATACACTGATTTACCTATTTAATAAAATTGCACTATTGCATGATGAATCCATCACTCTCATCCATTTGCTCTTTATCTCCACTGCCACTTTCAACAAAGGCATGAATGCTGAACATAAAAGTGTTTTATAATCACTTAACATAAAGAAAAATACAACTGGATGCTGTACAAACACAGTGACACCACCCACACCACAGGACAGAGAAATACTAGTCAGTTCATTGATTTGATTATTTGAACAGCAATCAACGAATAAATATTAAAAGATAATAAATAATTCAGTTTAGATTTGACCGCTGTAGCTATACTTACCAATCACCACGTCTTCTATCAGTGGACCTTTTCGTTTACGCTTCTTACGTGAGGCAGAGGGAGCGACGTCTTCAGCCTCATCCCACGTACATTCACCTTCAAAATGAAAATATTCAGCTGTTTCTCAGACGTACATTAAAATCTGTGAGTCCAAAATAATCTGCACAACAGTTACATACAAGGAGCTTATGAAATCTGATCACCTAACAAATGTAACAGATCCATACTTGAAAACCTATGAAGTCAGATTTCTTTCTACTGATGAATAACAAGGCAACATGAGAAGATGTCAGGAACTGTCCAGAGCTCAGGCCACAATGTTGGTGTCTTACCATTGACTGCATCATTTGACTTCTGGCTTTTCTTTGACTTTTGACTTTTCTTTGACTTTTGGTTCTTCTTAGACTTTTGACTCTTATTGGACATTTGGTTCTTATTGGACTTTTGGTTCTTCTCAGACTTTTGGATCTTGTTGGACTTGTTGCTTTGCTTTGACTTTTGGCTTTGCTTTGAACCATTTAGATGTTTGACATCTCCATCTCCATCCTCTGTGGCCTCCTCCTCCTCCTCCTCCTCCTCCTCCTCCCCTTCCTCCGTCTCCTCCTGCTCCTCGTCCCCTTCCTCTGTTTCCTCTTCCTCCTCCTCTTCTCCATCTTCCTCCCCCTCATCCTCTTCATCCTCATCACTGCCACTTGTTTCATCTTCACTTGCTGGTTCATGTGGATCTGTGTTAGAGTCGCACACAGCTGTAGACAGAAGAGTTTCAAAAACTTCAGAAGTTTATTAATTACCATCATGAAATTCATACTACATGTAGATCTGACCGAGCAATCTGATTGGTCAATTAGACATTTAGAATGCCTATCTTATCGCCTGAGTCTGTGTGGTTTCCATGGCAACAAGAAGTGTTTCACTGAAACCTGTAGCAAAAGCCAGCAGCTGTCAACTTTGTTACCTTGAGTAATGGACCGTTTGTTGTTAATTTTGATTTATTTGTCAGCTTAATTTTGAATGAATGACTGAACGAGGAAGAAAAGGTGATTATCGATTGTCCCCGAAAAGGTGTGGTCGAAATTATGTAGGTCTGTTGAGCTAGTTGGCGAGAGACACCCTGAGCTGAAATGAAAAATCTGCTGGTGAGTTTATTAAAAGACAGATTTTTGTTGTGGGGCCGACACTGGAAAGTCGTTGCCTGTACTGAAATAAAACCGTTAATATAAGTTCGTTGCAGATAACGATCAGCTGAGTTATTGTCACGACACCTGTTAGCTTAAAAATGATGGAGTTGTCAGGAGAAGTATAACTTAACAGTCCATCTGAAAACTTTTTTTTTTTTTCAGTGGATATTCTAGTTACAACATGATCGAGCTAGCAAAGCAGTTTTGTGTTGCTAAGTGCAGTATTTATTCAGTCTGGACAATCACGATGTCTAGAAAACATGGTGGCTAACAGGCACTAGCTAACGTCAGATCTCATGAAGCGAAGAGCAAAATGCCCACAGTATGAATACATTTTGATTACATGTTTTATTGTGAGGGTAATAGTTGTATAATTCCAAATAAAATAAAACTCAAGCACACCCTCACATGTAATAATACTTCAGTTTAAATGGTCTTGTTTACAAGGTTCCACCTGGAAAGATTTAAGAACAATTATTTTCCTTTTTTGTGTCAGAAACAAAGCCTCAAATGATTGTTTGTTCGACCAGAAGCCAGACAAGCTGTGTAATCAAACTTATGCTGAAAGACAGAAAATGACATGAAGAAAGTTTATATATAACTGACACCAGTGATAATACTGCAGCAATAAATACTGCTGCCTCAGTATGTGGTATATCTGATAAACAGTGAGAGTGATGTAGTGCACTTCCTGTATGCAGCCAGTATTTCCTGCTTACCAGATGTATCTTGTTTCCACCGGACTTTCTTTGTTGTCTTTTGGCGCCTCAGAGATCCACTGGAGTTTTTATTTCCATCACATTCAGACCCTTCGTGTTGACTCGTGCTAAACATTTGGGGATCGTCCTCATCAACACTTTCGTCACTGGAGTCTGAACAAACACAACACATGATCAAACAAACGCTCTATTACAGCAAATATTTATGGAGGCTGACTTAGCAAAAACAAACTTCAGATGGTGCTGTCATTCACGCAGAAATGGACCATTTACAGAAATATAGAATTTATAAACAGCACTAGTTTCTGTGTTTTTTCTTCCCAATTCTCAAATTTTGACTATTGATCGTATTCTGTTTAACTCAAATTTATCACAGTCTGTGATATGTTTTCAAAGGACTTATGCTGTTGTGTAATCTGTTAGGCTCACGTTAGTACCATGTGATGTAGACAACAGTGCTACGAAAGCTTCATAAGAGGTTCTGAAACGTGAAAGATCAAAGGGCTGTTATTATTTTTTCACACTTTATCCAAGCAATAAAAGCCAAAAACCTTTTTTCCTATAACTACCTGTGAGAGAGCCATAACAAAAGTGTATCCCCTCTATTCCTAAAGTTAATAAAGAGTAATTCATGAATCAAAGTCAAGTAGAGTTTTTTTGGAGCCAGCCCCTAGTGGACGTCGGTGGCACCGCACTGTTGTTTTTTGGGGGGTTTGTTTGCATCATTTTTGAGCCCTGGTGGCTCCGCCCATCTTTTACAAACAGTCCTATGAATTTATATTTTATTTTAGAATATATTTTTATTTTAGAATATATTTTTATGTCCTGCATAATAGCATATTTGACAATAAAGAACTTTGAACTTGAACTTTTGAACTTTAACCCACAAGTGGTGACCTTTGACCTTTCATTCAGTCTTTTTTTTCTTACTAATGTTACAGCAAATCTGTCCAGTTTGATCTTAAACATAAATCGTACCCACCGCTGACTCAGAGCAGTGCTGGAGGTGGAAATGCACATGTTAGGCATATATCTACTTTACCTGTTACCTTGTCAAAATCCACCCGACCAGATTTGTTGTGTTTGTTCTTTGTCTTCTTCTTTGGATCATCTCCTCCTGGTTGTACTTCTGCTTTTGAACCGTCTAACTTTGATACCGAGTCATCTCCTTTTGACTTTTTGCCCTTTGTTTTCTTGCTGCTCTTCACTGCGCCGCCCTTTGCTGCGTCAGGCCTCTCGTTTACTGCTTCACCATTTTTACCCGGTCCAGTGACACCAGTTATTTTACCGTCTCTCCCACTCGTGATTAATCCCATTTCATCTGTCAGTTGCCCGGCTTCGTGTTTTGCTTTTACAGCTGCTAAAATCTTCTCCATCTCCTCTTGGAATTTTTTTTGCTGCTCGTTGGCGACTTTCTCAAGGTCGGTCCGAGCTCCTCGAGCCACTGTGTTTTTACGGGCAGTCTTCTTACCAGGTGCAGGGTCAGTATCAGCTTGAGGGTTATGAAGTACAACACACAGGATACAGTCATTTGTGAAAATCTTCACTTGTAATTTTGACTAATCAGCTTGAATATGGTGGTTTTTAGGGGTGAGACTCTATTAAAAAAAAAAAAAAAAAATCGAATTAATTGGAGGCTTTGTAATTAATTAATCTCGATTAATCGTATTTTAATCTCATACAATATTTGGCCCAAAATGCAACATTTTTTCAATTTAAATAGATTTTAGTGGACAAGTGAATCAAATAACAGACAGACATGAAAATTGTAAACTCAGCTCTCTTAATGTCTGGAAAAAATGCATTTAATTGCATTTTAATTCAAAACAGTAGAAGAATAAATAGAAAATATCCCTGACCAAAATTGAACTGATGTAAAGTTAATGTGCCATTTTAAGTACATTTAAAACACTTTATTCAGAACAGTTTTGACTTTAAATGGTAAAAAATAAAATAAAATTCAACATAAAGTGCAATTTCTACTTCTTTCTTCTTCTGGTAAAACAACCAGAAATATTAATGGTCATGTGACATTGCACTTTCATCTGATTCCTCCAATTAGCCGAGCTCTAGCATGTGCATCAGTGTAATCGTGAACCAGAAAATCGTGCACTGACAAACGATCCATGTTGTTTGAAACTCCGATCAAATGTGTTAATTTTCTTGTAATTAATTAATCATAATGAATGCGTTGAAGTCCCACCCCTAGTTGTTTTGTACTGTGAGGTGTTACCTTCCACGACCAGCCAGGCGCTGCAGGATGTAATCCCAGCCACGGCTGAGTAGATGCCTTTGTCCAGCAGCATACAGTCCTTGATCAGCAGCCTGTGAATCAGTTTGTGGTCTGACATGGTTATACTGTATTTTTCTCCATCCTCCAGGTTGCCGCCTTTGCCCATCCACGTGACCTTAGGCAGCGGGTGTGTCAGGACACACTCGAAAAGAGCATCCTCTCTTTCTTGGGCTTTAATCTCCTGAATCTTAATAACAAAGTCCACATTGGAAACTGAAAGAAAGAAGAGATGTTACATTTACTCAGAGCAAAACCATTAGAAATTAACTGGAGAAAAAAATACTTATTTTACACTCAGTGGGATAACAGTACAGTCCAGAGGTATTTGGACAGTTCCTATGTTTTGTTTTTCAGCATCTGCTTCAGTGAATTGAATTTGAAACAAATCAATAGACACCACATTAAATACAATTTCTCAGCTTTAGTACAAGTAGGGCTGTGAGCGCTGAAGTTCAGCCGCTCTGCTCCTGATCCGGTTTGAAGCATCAAAAAATGAAGCTTTGCGCTGAAATATTATCAAGCAGAGTAAATTAGAAATAACAGCCTCCATCTAACACAAGCTGGTCTCAAATACTAGCTGGATATCTTTTGCAGTTTACCAAATGTGTGTGGTAATTAGACACATGGGGACTAAATATGTCTTGGGCAGCAGTGTTTGAGGTTGGGGGAAAAAAAAAAAAAAAACCAGTCCGAGATATCAAGTGTTGATTTGCCAAAAGCAGTCGTTAGGTGTGTTGTAAAAAGCAGGTGCACATAGGAAAAGTCTTGGACGACGGAGAAGCATCCGACTGTTAAAACATTTGATGTATGACTGCGCAACATTGAAATGATTTAGAGGAGTGTCCAAGTTGATATGCAGTGTGTTTAAAGGGCTGTATCTCACACACAGTACTTTAATGTAGTATATACAGTATTTGAGTTCATGTTTATTGTACTGAAGAACAAAGATCTCACACAGCACATTTAAAAAACTCTCAACCACAGCTTCTTTCTGCACCTACGTTTATACTCTGTCAGGAGGCGGTTAACTTTCTTAGCATCCTCTTGGTTCAGCCCCATGTTGTGGACTTGTTCAGCCTCGCCCTGAGACAGCCCCGTGTCCTTTTGTCCCGTAACACCGAAGTCTTTTGTCCTCCCAACACTCTTAAGACCGTTTATCTGCGTTGCTTCTTCGTCGTAGGGAATTACACCATCCTGCAGAGTACAGACAAAATCACACTTTTATACTTGGGGTATTGTTTATTTTATGAAGGTTGTAAAAAGGACAAATACATCCATTGACATATTAAACACGTACCCGTCTCTTACTCCTCCCTATAGGATTAGTACTCAATACTTATGGTGCATTTACACTGGTACCTACTCGCCTCGGATCGCTCGGGATCGGCCCCCTTCGGTTGCATTTACATTGCCGAGGATCGTCCTTCCTCCGTGTAGCTGGCCGTCATTCGTGACATCATCTTTTATGCGATTCTTTCATTTCTTGTTGTTATTTCAAACACGTCTGCACGGTTTGCCGAAGATTTAAAAATGGCGTGTTTGCTGGGACAGATTACGTGCAGCGCAGTGATGACGCAACAAGGCAGTGATGATTCCGTCCAATAAGATTTTACTACCAGGTACTTTATTTGGAACCACAGGAGAGGAGGTTCGAAAAGTTGTACCAGGTACCAAGTACCAGGTACTTTTTTGCAAGTGAAAATGCGCCAAAACCGAAGCGAAGTGAGTAGGTACCAGTGTAAATGCGTTATTAGATACTGAGCAATAAACTATGATCTCTGACACTTCTACAGTTTGTGCTCTTGTTGTTTTTGTGTCAACACTAGAGTTGTAGAACTCGAGACCGGTCTTGGTCTCTAGACCGGTCTTGAGACCACTTTTTAAGTATCTTGGTCTCGCCTCGGAATCAAAGGCATTTTCACTCTGCCTTGTCTTGGTCTCGGACCGGGTGGACTCAGGTTTTTTGATCAAGACCGGTCAAGACCTCGCCAGCACTACTCTGATAAGTGAAAACTGCCTTCCTGGTGTTGTGCGGTCTTTGTGACACACAGAGTGACATGCTTTGTGCTAGCAGACGCTGGGAAAATTGGTTTTTGTTGTTGCATTTATGTAAAAGCAACTTAATTTTAAAAATCAAGATACTGGTCATTTGTTTCTATTCTGTTGTGATTTTTCTTTGATATATACAATCTTGGTCTTGTCTTGGTCTCGATTTCTAAATGTCTGGACCTGCAAATGTCTTGGTCTCGATACTCTCTAGTCTCAGTAATGTCTTGGTCTTGGTTGGTACAGTCTTGACTGCAACACTAGTCAATACTGAACAAAGATGCACTATTTTTGCATCCATATTATCTGACACACATTGCTTTGTGGTTCACATGCAATAGATTCTGATTCTGAACATTTTAAACAGAAGTTGGACACTTCAATTCATTTGCAAACGGTTAAAATATTAAGAGTAATGTGAAAGAAACCATCAGTGTAAAATGTCTGATTGGGATTGGAGTCAAAGAGATTTTTGAGAGAAACCGTTACGTTACAGCAACACCAAATACTAGGAATAATAATAATAATAAGCTTTCATTCTTTATCAGTGGATTGGATTATTAGGATCTCCAGTAATGAGACTGTAGATGTGACAGCTGAGAAGTTTCATACCTTACACTTGTTCTGTGCTCTCTCCTTCTTCTTCTCCTCCAGTTTCTTGAGAACCAAATGCACGTCTGTAACTCCAAACTCAGAACAGATGCGCTCGTAGTCTCTCCTGTCAGCGTTCAGCATCGCTTCCCAGAACCTTTCATCACTTTCTCCATCTGCTCTCTCTGCTTTACTAAAGATATTAGGCAAACAATAAATGCAATACATCCGACTGCCAAAAAACAATCATGGGGAAAATGCACGCTCTCCTGCAGCAATGCCTGCTTTGATATTTTAATAGCTTGTAATTCTTACCTTTTCCTCAGCAATTTTCTGAAATCTGCTGGATTTGTTAAAGCTGAAAATGGGGAAAAAAAGTTTGTATTGGTGCAAACTTAGCAACTGAACTGTTGATTTGAACTTGGAGAAGACTGTAGCTACACACCAAGCCACATGCTGTAACTCTGCAATCAACACAATCATGACCTTGCACTGGTTTCATGTATTTTTTTGGTCCCTTTAGTGTAATTATAAGTAATAACTTCGAGGCCACTGTACAACTCCCTCATGTGCACAATCAAAAAAAAAACAAATGTTCAGTCATGTTCAATGTGCTGCTGGTACAACTCACCATCGCTCACAGTTAACACCACCGTGCAGAGAGCTTTGCCAAATTCGTTCGCAGCGTGGCATTTGTATGTATCGGATTCTTCAGCCGACACTTTATGGATCTGGAAATACAAATAACTGATTGAATTCACAACAGAACATGGTAAATGGTGTACATTTATGTAGTGCTTTCTTGACCTAAGCGAGGTCCCAAAGCATTTTACAAGACAACTCATTCACACACACTCACACACCAATGGCTACAGAGCTGCCATGCAAGGCGCTAGCCGCCATTGGGAGCAACGTAGGGTTCAGTGTCTTGCCCAAGGACACTTCGACACTTTGACATGTGTGCTACCAGCTGAGCCACAGCCGCCCCTACATATATCATGTATCAGAACATTTCACTGTTAAAAACTGAAAGGTGCATAAACACTGAGGTGGACCCACCTCTAGTATGTGCTCTCCAGTCGATTCATCATATTTACTCTTGAATTTTTCTTTATCTGAAACAGTCCCTCTCGTTCTTCTCCACGTCACGTCTGGTTTCGGATCCCCCGTCACCACGGCCTTGAAAACAGCTGATTGTCCTGAAGAATAAGACAATGTTCATCATCTTGAGTCTGAGTTCATACTTGGAAAGAGATTACTGAGAGCAGATTTTAATGAGTTTCCTTTACAACAGTCACTTGGTTTGATGCTTGTCATTTCTGAGAGTATGCAGTGATGTAATTGTGTTAATATAAAGAAAACCCACCTTCAGGGACGGACACTGGTTCTGGTTTTCTCTGGAAATCTGGGGTGCTTTTCCCCTCGGGCAGATTCACTACATACTGTGTGATTATCACCCCGGGGGTCTTAGATCTTTTGCGGATGGCGGCTAAACAAATTCAAAACACACATCAGGTGACTATGAGCAGAGTGAATCACTACAATGACAAATGAACCCAGCACTGGAGAATTTCAAACTTACAGTTCATTCAGAGCAAAGGGAGAGTTGTTGTTTTTAGGCAGCACATACTGTGTTGCTACCAGCAGATGTCACTAATGTCAAATACAGTGAGCAGCTTGTGGTGTTTGGTATTTGTAAGTGTGTTGACAGCAGTATCAACACAATGGTCCCTCTACAAGTGTGAAGCTCTGTATGCAAATCTCCATTTATGCTGAAAAAGTTATTATAATTAGCTTCAGTGACAGCCACATGATTTTAGCACCAGGTATCAGCTGATGATCCTCAGTCATTGCAGTGCATTGCTCATCAATGTCAATATTTGATTTATTAGTTTAAAGTCTTAGTTTTTGAAGATTTGCAAGATAGAAAATCAACTTAATCGCTTAAGTGCCAGTGATGGTTTTATTGGAAGAACTAAAGCCTGAAGAAGATTCAAGATTAAGATGTTTTTTTCAATTGTTTTCATCATTATGTCAATAAAATTTAAACCACACTGCTTTCATTCTGCAGAGATGAAGGTGATGTCATCAGCTTGCTCCAAAAGTATAAAATATAATCTGCTTACAATGATAAGGAAGATAAAAAACAGGTAATAATCACACTGGAAAAGCTGGATAGACCCAAACAAAAAGATGCAGATTATGTTTCCCTCTCAGATTTGTTGATTATTTTAGCTGCAGTACACACACTCAGTCCATGGCCCACGAAGTTAAACGAACAGACCGCACACTAATTCACTCAACCATATCAAAAGGCAGAGCCTGAAATCCACTGTGTGATCCTGCTTTGCTCTTATCAGGCTTTGACTGTGCAAAGATGGAGGATCACACCGGAGTCGATGAGGAACAACATTAATCCGAGGATTAATGATTATTATGACAAGGACAGAAATAGGAGAGCTGCCTCGCTGTCCGCCGTGTCGCCGCTTTGACGTGGTAGTAAACAGATGTTTCAGGTTATCAACACTACGACAGAACGAGATCACAAGCAGACACAGTGTTCAATAATACCTAATGTATTATTCAATTTTTACTCCATTATTCATCATAATGGCTGTGTCTCAGTGTTGGGTTTACACAGCACAGTCGTGCATTGAATCCTCAGAAAGTTTTTCGACGAGAAAATTAAAGGACTCTCTGGTTTCACCTGTCTTGTTGCCAGACACCTCGTTAAAATGCTGAATGTATTGGTGAACGAGGGAGAAACCTGTGTGGGAAGAAATCAGATCAGTCACAAACAGGAGGGGATGTTGAGAGTGGTGTGTACATATGTGGACACGGATATTTAGTGTTGAGTATTTGAGACCTTTTTACTTTCAGGTATAAGAGATATAAGCGAGAGGTAGGGGTCGGGGGAGGGAGGGATAATGGAGAGACTGAAATAAACAGTGGGTGGTGAGGTTGGAAGTGAAGACCTCGTCGGCCATAATGTGGAAAAGGAAAGCTCAGGGAAGCCTGAATAAACCGAAGCTCTGAGGGAGTCGCAGTAAAGGGCAGCAGACCTTAATCTAGGGATGTTTTCTTCTCATCCTCAGTTTATCACTGAAGCTGCTGAGAGGAGACCTTTAGTCAACTGGCTGTCCAAGTGCCTGTCAGTAAAGGAAACTCCAATTCACAAAGGTCTTCCTCTAAGTTAATACAGACACTGTACTGCACATCATGTTGGGGGATGTGGGAGGGGGGGGTTGATAATCATTGTCATGGGAACATTTCTTCAGCTGCTTGTGGGAAAAACACAATTCGGAGATATACCGTATTGTCTGGACTATTCAGCGCACCTGTCTATAATTTATTCAAACAGTTTCATGTGGTCCACTCTGACCGGGTCTGATGTGACGAGGCTAAATGTATCGGCGGCACGGAGCTTGCTAGCTTGTAAAAAGCTAACGAACTTTGTGCCGCCGATACATGAGCCACACCGGTGTTTAAGCAGGGTTCAAAGCGTTGGGGAAAAAAATAGCGGCTTATAGTCTGGAAAATACGGTAGTGGTTTCTTTACATTAACACTCCCTCCAAAACAGCACTTGTATGTCTATAAGATATTTGTGGTACGCTCTCCACCCCTGGAAGGATTTTATTTCCTCACCTGCATTTGCTTGAGCTGCATGAGCTTGCTAGCTTGTAAAAAGCTAACGAGCTTCGTGCCGCCGATACATGAGCCACACCGGTGTTTAAGTTCAATGCGTCGGAAAAAAGTAGCGGCTTATAGTCCAGAATATACGGTAATCAGATTGCGTTTGTGTCCACCTGGTGAATATTGTCCCTTTGTTTTCTCTGTTTTTGAGACGTATCTGACTCTTTAACGGCTAAATCGTCCACTGTGTCCACGCTTGTTGCTTGTGCTGCTGAACAGGAAGTGGACGCTGAGTTTTTGCTGATTTCTCCAGTTTTCTCATGTTGAAGTGTGAGCATTACTCACTTTCTTTATAACTTCCTGTGATGGAGACCCACTCCTGTGATAGTGAATCTATCAATATGTACAACATGAAGTGTATTTTTCTCCTTAATTGTTTGTTGACTCCAGCGATACGTTACATGTTGGCAGGATCAGTGGCAGCTCATTTCCCACCACTTTGTGTAATGAAATAACTTCCACAGAGTTGACTGTATGTGAAGCAGTAATTAGGTTTGCTCGTGTCAAAGACTAATGACGACTTTCATCACTGCTGATCGTCAACAAATGTGCAACAAAACAATGTGATGATGTAATGATTTAATCCCCTGCACGATTTCCTTTCTCTTACTAATCACTACAGCAGATCCAGTGTATTTTAGCTATGACAAGCACCATATTTTGTTTGGTATTCATAATGCAGATATTTACTACAACAGCTTGTATTGACCTTTCCCATGCAGTGCAAACTCTTTAGAAAAAGTTATCCAGGCCAGAAATGTGTCACGAAATATTTGGACAAGCCACTGTGTTAAATATTGACTTTTGTCATCCCTGAAGAAAAGTAATTGGTCAGTTTAGTAACTTTGTGTGACTCTGTGCAGTGTCCGTCTGCACAATGAAGAAAAACTGTGGTACTGTACTTAGTCTGCCGGGCGTTGAACCCTTGTTCTTCATGTTCTTCCACATTTTGGCAGCAGAACCGTCACAGAGATGACCTGAAGACAGAAAAGTAAAGTTGTGTGAGTAATTTGCTTTATTTTTCAGAACAGCGAGGCCTCGTTAACAGATTGTTGAAAGGTATTTTCTAGGGCTGCAACGATTATTCGACATAATCGATTACGTCGATTATAAAAATTCATCGACGCGGAAATTCAAGAGTCGATGCGTCATATTATTGTTTTTGTCATTGGTAAAATCAAATACCAGCCAGGAAAAAGTCATCTGTACTTGCAGTTTCCTACAGGAACTGGTGGGGGCAGTATCGCTGCTGTTGACGTTATTCACAGAAACAAACAGGAAGAAGAAGAAGTGGAAGCACGACAGCGACAGGTGGCAGAACCAACCAATAAAGAGGGAAGATGCAAAACAGCACGGCTTTTTGATTTTTACGTTTTTTTCCAGGAGGCTAAATAGCACGTTGGTCCTCTCCATGGGAAATGTGAGTACACAAAAACCAAGACAGACAGTCGACCCACACAAAGTATTACGCACACTCTGCAGGAAGGAGTCTTCACCGAAGCACTTCCTGTTTAAAATACCACATTAACGGGAAGCATACGTTAGTCGGGGATTCTGCTAGCACTTAAGCTAACCCGTCGCCCAGCTTGCGACAAACCACCCTCATGCAATTTTTTATTGTTTGACAGCGCTATTTATTACTGCACCTTAACAAGCATTAGTTATCCAATTATTCAATTAATCGATGGAATAATCAATAGATTATTCGATTACTAAAATACTCATTAGCAGCAGCCCTATACAGTGTATAACAGCAGAGTCTTCTCAGCCTCTCCAAACACGCCACACAGATCATTTCTTGTTCTCATTTCCGCAGG
>OOFC01019724.1:7619-29228 GCA_900323345.1 Pseudochromis fuscus
TCCAAGGAGGGGAGATGTTTGTGATTCTGCAGGTACACACCCTGTCGAGGCCTTTGAGAGAGAGGAGTTTCTGTGTGTGTGTGTGTGTGTGTGTGTGTGTGTGTGTCAGTCAGCATTTGAAGCTGCATCATCATCATCATCATCATCATCATCATCATCACAGTGAGGACTGTTTCATGGCAGTTCAGAGGAGCTCATTAATGATGGCAGCTACACAAACATACAGAAAAAAACACATCCACCCATAATCAGAGGTGTCACTCTGGCTGAACATGATTAAGCCAAGAGTTATGGAGAAGGAAGTGATTGATAAATGTAAACTGAAGATAATAAAAGGTAAGGATACATTTATTTTGATATAAGTGCAGCACACAGTTGGAATATACACAGTCCTACCCCCACATAATGCAATGATAATGGAAGTTATCAAAAGAGAATAAATGAAGGTTAAACAAGCTAAGAAAACCAAGACAACGTCCTCATATGAAAATGAACCTTAAGAATTGTTTCAAAATGATGCTGACTTAGCAGAGCACAGTACCACCTTTGATAAAAAGGCAAGTTGTATTTGAATGCAACCCTGCATGAGGAGCTTATCAGGGTTTTGACCATGAAATGCCTTAAATGTCAGCCAGAGGGGAAAGCAAATTTCAACACTTACTGACAGTGAAAACTTCTAAGATTGAGTATAATTTGTCCTCATCTCTTGTAATTAGTTAAAAGCTGAGCAGACGGATCGGAAAAATGTTAAAATTCTGAGGAGTGTGGCTGTGCAGATTGAATTAGCTACATCTTGCTGGTTTTTCACATGAGTAAAATATCACATTTACAAAGTATTACAGTAAAAATTGTGAGCAGTCTTCTAGAAGGTAAAAACCCATATTGTGCATTACATTAACTGACTGATCAGGTTCATCAGGCTTGTATAAAGTGTATCATCTGCATAGAAGTGTATAAAATAGATCATATGTCTCTTTTGAGGGCCACTTGTAGCATAGATATAGAAAATAAAATAAAATGTGATCTTTAGGGAACACAACAGAAAAATCCTTCCAAGCACAAAATTATTCAAAAGCCTTAAAGAGTGATTAATGCAACAATGAAAGGCAGCTGTTTAGCATGCACTAAAGGCTGAGTGCTACTATTATTGTTAATCATGCTATTAGTTTATTATTATTTTTATTATCATACATTTCTAAACTAAAATGCATACTCCTTATGTTCTTGCATTTGTGGGTCAGTTCGTTTATGTGGTGCTACTTCTCTCTGATGATGGTTTCATCAGTCAAACAGCATATTAATTATTCACCTAGAATTTAACATTTCAATTTTAAGCAACACTAATCATCAGTTTTACATCTCTATAGATTCTGAATACTTTGCACAACAGACTGCTCCCTGTAAAGAGTGTCAGGAAATGCAGGGGAGAGAGTCAACGAGAAGAAGACACCTTCACAAGCACAAGGCTGCTAGCTTGCAGGCACTGCAGGTGCACGGTTTGCATCCTCCACGGTGACCCTGCTCTACCTACTCTCAACACTACTTTAACAGATTAAAAGCAAGTTGAGTTCAGCCGCTAAATTGATTCGCACGCTACCTCTGTCACCCCCTCCTCTCTCTCCTCTCCTTTCACTGGATTGCGCCTTGATTGTCTGTCTGTCTGTCTGTCTGCATCAGAGCATTTCATTATACAAATGCAATAAACCAGAAGGCCTGCTGGATTATCATCGAGGAAGCACTTTCTCGGATAAGAGAAAAGAAAATTAATAAAGAAAGTTTTTATACAAACTTATTGAATGGAGTTTTTTTTTTCCCAGCTTCTTTTTTTCCTTGCTCCTTCCTGGTATGTGGCATGTCCTCAGACAAATCATTGGGAAATGAAGTTAAGAGCCACAGCCAGAGAGAAAACAAATTAAAAGGAAACTGCAAAATTAAAAAAGTTCTTGAAAAGTGCAAGGGAGGAGTAGGTTTGTGCTCTTGGCACTGCAGTGATTAAAACATGAAGCGCTGGCTCAGGCACAAGAATCAACTCAGGAAGAAGAAAGAGGCATTCGATTCTGACCGGAGTTAGAGTTTTTTTCCATTGTGTCATGTTACATACAAGCGTGCCAAGATGTGTAGTGTATGGGAAAACTGCTCTTTGAAAACACAGGAAAATTACAGAAAAAAAAAAAAACAGTCTCATTCATTCGAGCAGGATCTTGGTGATTATTGCACAAGTCCCATCATGCACACATTGAACATTACATTTGGATATTTACTGCTTTTCAAAATCAAATAAAAGTCAGTGGAAATGTGTCAATGACTGGTTTTAAGGTAAAGGCTACAACGTTATCCTCACCTTAATTGCGCTGCAGTAAAACTCAAAAATTGATGCTGTCATATCATCCAAGGGCATATAACACTTGCAGCACTTGTGAAAATTACACAAGCTGGTAGACTTGCTGTATAACAGAGAGTTAAGCTGTCCATGTCCACCCACACCTTCTGCTGGCCTCGGCTATAAAGTCCTGGAGGAGAGGAATACTGGTTTACACTTCAATAAAAGACCTTTTTCATCAACTCTGCTGTTCTGACTACATCTGTCTCCCTGCAAAGCAACATTCAAGGTCAAGTATGTGTGTTTGTGTGAGATTGTGTGAATGGATTTGTGTGCTGGAAAACAGCAGGTTTGAACCCAGTGTGATGAAAAAAAGGGAGAGAAAATTTTGTGTAAATTTTCACCACAGCTTTGAATACTTGTTTTTCATATCTGCAGTTCAATCAGATTACCCTGAATCAAAGATGTGCTATTTGGGTATCACTTCCAAAAACCACCATGAATAAGTGGCAAAAGTGTCAAAGTCATTATTTTGCTCTTAAACTCATTCACATCTACTTATTATTACATCCGCCAAGGAGGTTGTATTTTTGCCAGCGTTTATCTGTCTGTCAGTTTGTCTGTGTTCAAGATAACTCAAAAACTTATGGACGGATTTTGATGAAATTTTCAGGATATGTTGGAAGTGGGAAAAGGAAGAACTGATTTCATTTTGGGGGTGATCCGCAACATCGTCTGGATCCAGGAATTTTTTTAAGGATTCTCCTCGCAAAGTCTCTCCTCAGGGGTGTCCATCTTAATATGCTAGCGCAAGCGCAGTGCAGTTGCTTGTATTGATTTTGACACATGCGCAGTTGCTCGCGCCCTCCACGCCCAGGCGACGCGCTCACATTATTGGAGCTGTACGCGGACCCCTCCGTGCCTGTCCGCGCTTCCTGATGTGTTCCATGACATTTACGTGACGCGGACCCTCGTGCACCAACGCGCACATGCGGACGTGGAAAGTATCAATTGGCCTTAACAGTGCTTGGAGGAGGTCTGCGCTCTCAGAGTGCTTTTCTAGTTTTAAATGCAACCTAGGCCACTTGGATATATGGTCCTAAATCACATACGTATCTGATCTTTTGCCATGTGACTTCTGTCTGAACGGCCATTTATCCAACTTACACATCACTGATATGCAACAAACATCTTTATTCTGCGTTCCACCACTCCTGGCTGTGACTCCGCCCCCATGCATTTCTTTGTACAGATGTTGCTGCCACTGCCCCACAAAACACCATAAACCAAAAACACCAAAAACCTGGGTCTCTTCAATTAGGTTATAAATGTGCTGGCTCGGGTTGGACGATTTTAAAATTGTAAAATACACTCCACCATTACCATCCATGTTTACTTCTGCAAACACTGAGCACACTTAACTGTTGTGTGTGACGTTGTCGTGTCCTCTTCTGCACATGGGGGACACTTTTGGGTTGTATGAAGTTCACACAGGAGATCACATACAAGTCACATTTAACTGGAAATGTGAATGAACTTGCAAAAAACTCGGATTTCACAAAAAAATCAGAATTGAGCATTAAGCCCTGCAGTCTGAAGGCAGCCCTTGTGTTTTTATCCAACCACAGACCTTTCCTCTACATGTGTGTGAATACAGCCCTCATATACTCTGCACTGCACTGTCACAAACAGATGAATCCTGTTAACTGTGGGGATTCCCTGACTTTTCACTGTTCGGCTTAATGAGTGAAATATCTCACCAGCTGCTGGAGGAACTGCTGTGAAATTTACTGCAAACATTCAAGATATGAAGAGGACTCTGGGTCTCCTTTATTTATTTTTATTTTGTGTCATCGCCGGGTCCAAACTAATGGCATTCCCATCAGCCTCAGCAGTACTTTGTGTTTAGTGGTGATCACCAAATATTAGCATCACTGGGGACATGTTAGCATGCTCGTCAAATTCCACATGTCTAATTAAAGACGACAGACTGTGACTACAAGTATATATCGTGACTGTATTTAGTAAAGGACAAAGCAACACTGGCTCAAAAGTGAGGCCGATGTGGGAGTGCAAAAAAGGTGTAATACCCCCGACAGTGGATGCTGGCTCCAACTGAGTTCAATTCAAAAATCCTTATTTTCAATCATGAAACACTCAGACAATACGTTTTATCCCACAAGTCATTTCAATGTCATTAGCTGAAATGTCCTTATCAGTGATCTGGTGGTTCATCTGAAAAAAATCATCATCAAGCAGATATTAGACTTTAAAAAGAGGAATATTTAGAGGCATGGTTAGTTTGATTGACATGTCTCCAGTGAGACCAGACCTGAACTCGAGTCTCATGCACATTGGGCAATGTTCTCGAGTTCAAGGGTCAGACTCGCCTCTATCCTCCTTACTCCTCTCTTCATAGCCAAATATGGTCACTGGCTCCAAACAACAAACATGGCACCATTCAAACGTCCAACTCCTGGCTTCAAATGTGAGTCCACAAACCAACGGGTGATGTCACTTTGTCCATCCTTCAGTCTGTGTTACAGATCCACAGCCAGATAGCGTGGTTATATGTGTTCTTAGTCTAAGTCTACATTGCAGTTTGTATGATGTTGTTGCTTTTGCTCAGGTGTGTCCAATGTCTCCACAGGTTCCATGTTCCCTGCATACAGACCGTCAGACACTGTCTTCAAGATCACCTTCTGGCTCGGTTACTTCAACAGCTGCATCAATCCCATCATCTACCCATGCTCCAACCAGGAGTTTAAGAAAGCTTTCCAGAGTTTACTTGGCGTGCACTGTTTGAGAAGGACTCCCAGACCGCATCATCATAATCTGAGTGCGGGTCAGAGTCAAGCACAAGGTCACAGCCAGAATCTCACACTGGGCCTCGATAGCAGGGGGGCGCCCTGTCGACTCAGCCCCTCCTCTTCCATGGCCCTGTCCAGAACTCCTTCCTCCAGGGACAGCAGGGAATGGAGGGTCTTCTCCGGAGGCCCTGCAGATGGATCTGGACCGGCCGAAACGAGCAGAGCCAAAGTGGCCAAACTCTGTAATAAAAGCTTCCAGCGATCGTGCTGCTGCATCCTTGGTGCTGGGACTCCCCCGCAGGAGTCGAACTGTGGCCAACCCCCTCCTGTCGGAAACCTTCCCACCATTAAAATCCACCAACTGTCCCTGTCGGAAAAAGGAGAGCCTGTATAACCACTATAATCCTTCATCCATTAGTTATGACTCCCCCTTTCAAGGTCACAGATGAGAATATATTTCCTTTGGCTCTGTCAACATCACAAAGTGAGCTTTGTTGGAACAGTGGCAGCTTTGAAATTGAATTTGTAAATGTCTCAGATTTGGTTTAATTCTGTGATTTTTTATTTCTTGATGTAAGCCACTATATTTTCCCCCTTTAAAAATATGTCTGTGCTTTCTAAACACTAACTACTGCAGATTACAGCTTTGGAGGGATGAAAATAAGGTGTGTGTCTGCACATTTTGGAGAAGCACTCCTCAGAAGTGGACCAAAAGATCTCTAAATGTTTACATATTTTATATGACAAAAGACGGTTTTAATGTGTCAGTGTAAATAGTAGTTTTAAATATTGCATGATTTCACCAATGATTTAAAAATTGCTGATCAGTGGTGCTCCTGTTGTCTCTAAAATTTGCCTAATGCTGTTCCTGTTGTGAAAATGTTGCTTGTGTACTGCCCTGTACACAGTGAAAACTGAGGGACCTTGCATACTTCCATGTCACATACAATAAATTTGTATGACATATTCCTAACGAGGGATTCATGTGGACATTTTTGGACTTTTGTTGTTATTTATTTGCTTTGTTCCTCTTTTTTTGATTGATTCACTAAATTTATAGCCTCTCTGAACTTCTAGTCTGTCCACATTCCCACAATTTCATGTACCTCTGAGCAGTGCCAGATGGATGTCTTAATTTACTTCTGTGGAATTTTAGCTGACCTTGTGGTTGGTGGCCTCAATCCTGACTGGCCCCCAAGCCTCTTAAAAAATCCACCAGATTTAGAGATGTCAAGATAAGTCATACACAGTCTCAGATATTTTTCTCTCAGGCCGTTCTCCTTCTGTTTCTGTCTTTTTTAGTCACTGTCCGCATGTGAAGTACACAGCCTCTAACTCGGCCTTCAAACAGTCTTCAGAGTGGATGCTGTTTACTATAGTGCAAGTGCATTTTGTGTGAGTTCAAGACTGCAAAGTGTCTCTGTTTACGCAAAGGCATCAAAGGGCAAGAGGACAACCTCTGCCAGCGGTATTGATTTATTTTCCCCTGGCTACTCTGTGTAGCACCAAGCTGTACTTTCTTTGTAAGTGCACGGAGGGAAGAGATGCAGTCGGCATCGTTAAGCCGGTCTCCTCCTCTCCGTGTTAAGTTCAGTCGCTGAAGTGGACTCGACAGCTTTCCCGCAGGGGAGGGACTGGACAGTGTAGTGAGAGTGCCTGTCTGTGTCCCCGCTGTCATTGAGTGGCATGTCTGTGAACCTGTAAATCACACCATCTCCGCGCAGATGCCATTAGGAGAAGAGCTACCAGCTCCAACAGTAAACTACAGATGGTAGAGATGACCTAATTCACCCCCTCTCTCTATTATCTCTTTTAATAGAGAGTGGTGGGATTAAGAACAAAACCACCGCCGACAAATACCTGTGTGCATCGTTGTGTAAAGATATATCATCTTCCAAATGCAATAGCTGTAATGAATACCATAATTAGATCTGCAGCCTCGCCACAGCCAGATACAGAGTGGAGCAGAGTGAGAGCACCCTTCCTGTGTTTTATCAGAACAGTTTTTATCTGGAATTTCATGTGTTCATGTTAAAATTATCAGTAAAGGTGAAATCAAAATTCAAAATCAAATTACCAGGCCTACAATATATTTTTTTTCTAAACAGGAATACATGCAATGCTCATGGTCTATTTTAATGTGAGTGATACAGTGGTCATGACAGATTAGTTCTGGGAGAGACTGTGGTCTTATTATAGCAGTGTCTGTGTTTCACTGGGTTGAAAGCATAGCAAGTGCTGCTGGTGACTCATGTTTGAAGACTTTCCCCAAGAGGGTTTAGCCTTGTAAACTGTTCTTGTTGTTTTTTTCTTTCTTCCTTTCACTCTCATCAGTGGGTAGAGGATGTTGACATTATAGGATTCCCCTCTCCACTTTTAATCAGCACGCTCATCATGCTAAGTCCTAATTGGACAACTGTCAAACAGCCAGGGGGCCTCACTCCAACTAATCACACAACTTTCTGCCGACGTGTGCGTTCAGTGTGACGCAGCCGTTGTCTTGTTCAGTTCATTTTACTGGAAGCGTCCCTGTGGGTGAATTGTCTGAGGAGCTGGAGCATCAACATGCGGCTCTGAGACTGAGCCTGAGGATGATGACTCTGTGCCTCCACCTAGTGTCGTACTACCTCTCAGCATCTAATACATGCCCGACTTTGATGAAGACACTCAACAAAAGTGTTGACTTACAAATTTTTATTAGGTAACCTATTTATTTTATAGATCAAATCAGCCGTATAATAAAGTAATCTTTGGGGAATTTTTACAAATTTACATATATGTATATCCTATTTATTATGAGAAGACTGGAGACCGTGAGTCAGTACACTTCTAATCTAATCTTCTAACCACAATGTAAAAATACTTGATCACAACAAAGATAATTCACTCATAGAGATGTTAATAAAAGTATTTGTGATGCAGAAAATGACTGTGACCTCTATAACACTAAACAACCTCCAACTTGAAAAAATAAACAACTGTTAATATGTAAATAAGGATAAAAAGTTTAGCTTCTGGGCAGAAAATGTTCATTTATCGTACCCTCCTATTACCCATGGGGTCAACTTGAATGCACTTAATGTTTAACATCTCAAAATAAATAGGTGTTTTTTCTTAATATTTCATGAGTTTTTAATGGGGACTTACGGGAAAACATAAAATTAACATGGACACAGGTTTACAATGAACTGTACACACTGTGTAGTACCTGTGTTATACATAATAAAAATTGTAAATGCAAATAATTTAGATACTTTAAAAACACTACAAAGATCTGCCTTTAACATTTTAGGTCAGTGAGATTTTGTGATGATTTGCATTTGTTTTTATTTTCTGATAGTTACTTAACATTATAGATAATCTGGATGTATAAAGGGGTGGGATGGGGACTGGTGTTTTGTTTAAAGATATATATATATATCTGGGTACCACATAAAGCAGTTGAAGCCTTAACTCTGATAACAACTGTGTATGCAATGATTTTCTGGGGATCAAAATCTGTGGAGTCAAACTGATCCCAAAGAAAAAAAGCTGTTAGTAAATGTGAGGATAACAGGAGGGTTAAGGTTTTGACATCACACCTTTTGGATACTGGACCACAGTTGGCCTCCCAACTAATTTATAATGGTACAAAAGTAGCTAGGAAACAGAGAAACTTTGAGATGTCTGTGAATACAGCCCTCTAGTGTCAGACTCGGCACACACTTCATTTCTACACAGAGAAGCTTACACTCCAGCTGACTTAACAATAAGTGACAGACATTACAAACTCATGCTGTGCATCTACATTCCTGTTCAGTTTCTCTGTGTAATCTTCATAAGGAGGAAATGAAGAGTTGGAATAGGCTCATCCTGTCTCTCAGGGAGAAATAACATGTTTGCTATACAGTTAAACAGGACTTATTATGCTTTTCTAGGTTTTCTATTCTAAGTGCAGTTTTACAGTGTTGGGTGTTAATACTCAACATGACAAAAGTTTCAAATCTGGAGGTGAAGTGATGTCCCAGTAATACCTGGATGAAAAGAGCTCAGACTGCAGCCTGATGAAAACTGTTTCAGAAATCTGATCTGAGGCTGACAGGGTGACATACAAATGTTTCAGCTGTTCAGAAACTAGACAGAGCACGTTCTCCAGTTCTCCTCTTCTGATTATTATCAGATTTATTTATTTTGTGTAGTGCAGCATATAAATAAGCACTGGTGCAGGATGATACTGTACATTCATTAACATTTTAGTAGTAGTACGTTACCTTCAGTATTTCCAGACAACAACATTTTCCTCTTTTCTGCATTTCTGAGCATCTTCCACAGGTACATCGAATACTATGATCGGACACTGAAAACATTTTACATGCAGCTTGTGATTGAAATAATGAATCCACCGTTATGTTCCACAACCAGCTGCAAATGGGTAAAATACCAAACACAGACGTCCTGCTTTCAGACTCAGACATGTTTAAGTCTGAATCTGGTTTGAAAAGTTTGAATTTCCATTCAACAAAGTTACTTTGTTTACAGTCACCTGTTGAAGAGTCAGGTGCCGCCTCCTGTCATACTCCCTGACGTTAGCCAATCAGAACAAAGTGGGCTCTTGAGAAATAAGGGACTGCATAAATTGCCATTTTAAGCAGAACTACTCTGAAGGAGGCCAAGACTGTAAACATAAAATTTGAATTGAGCACAATAGATCCTCTTTAAATACTGTACTGGATTGTTAAGAGCGTTCTGATATATTTGTGTACTTTAGTGGTTGTATTTTGGGGACTCTTTACAGTGGAGTATTAGGTGTACTATGTCTGTTGAATTGTTCTTCTGTAACGTTGGATATTTCGAGAGGTCATCAAATACTTTGCTTTCAAACTGTTGATCTCCACAATAAGTAGTTTTTGGATAAATGACACTGAAATATAGAGAAGTAAATATAACACCTGAGTCTTGTGCAACATGTAAAAAATATAAAAAATCTACAGGTAAGAACACAACTTATTGAACATAAGCCAAAAAAAATAGTTTGTTCTAAATAGATCTGTATCATGAATATTTAAATAGCTCATGAAAAACGAAATATAGTAACATGTCTACGAATATTATCCTCATGTCCCTCATAATAATATCTTTTACATTCTAGGAAATTATTAGGAAACTAAAGAATATAGTGTTTCAATTTGTGTGTTAAGAAAAAAAGTCAGTACTGTAAGTTTTCTTTTTAATTATTTTAATCCACTGAAGTCAACACAGATAGGGTCAAATGCTGACAGGACCGATGATTTCCCCCCAAACCTGTTTATCCTACAAAACATACATGAGCAAGAGTATCACACTAGGTGGAAGAGGGCAAACAACAGTGCTCAACGTTACAACTCAATAACCATCACCAAGAAAGTTCCCCAAATGTAAATCACTTCACATTATAGCTTTGCATACAAAACCTACACTTGACAAGGCAATGAGGAAGAAATAACCCAGTGTTTTACAATATGTCGTACAGTGCTGCGTGACTGGCAGCCTGTTGTGTTTCGGTGAATACAGTAACTACCTTACGTGAATCTGGTGTTCACAATGTTGGGCAGAAAGAAGGAAGAAACAAAAAACAAACAATAGATCCGGTAATTCATTCACAACACTAACACCAAGAACAGTGGACACATCGTCATCGGCACACTGTGAGGGATTTCATATACACACAGAAGCATTTTTCATCAGGTCTCAAAAATCCTTGTTTCACTTCTTTAAAAGAGCCTTCATAGATACAGTGTGCTATCAATATCTTACAGGACAGGCAGGCAAGTAGTTCAATTCAACACATATCCTAAAACACACAGACATATCCATTACAAATAAAAAGTTGCAAGCTCACATACAGTTTGAACATTTGGATTGTTACAGGTGCAAAACAAATTCTGTCAAAACGTGGGTACACGGTGACTCCACCCTGGCTGCTGTTATTACAAAGCTTTACACCACTGCTGTGTGGATGTGGACATCATCTGCACGTACACAGCAACGGTCATATAGCACCAGGAGCAGAGAGGCTGTCTGCAAACCTCCCGTCGAGCTTCTGTATCCTGAACAATACACACCGGTCTGATTATTGGAAGCTGGTCGCCCTGACAACCGTTCATCAAACACCAGGAAAAAAACACAATGATAAAACGAGGGGAAAGGGTTCATGTTTTTCAAGACAAAACATTAAGTATCAGGGCAAAGTTGAATGAGTGGTTAAAACCTAAAATACCCTTTTATTTCCTTTCAGTGCAGTCAGCGCTTTCCAAGATCACTTATCATAATGAAACACAATTTAAAAACAGAAAAATGAAGAAAGTGCAACTATAACACAAAAGGAAGACATAGGTGAATTGGTCAGCTGAATACAGTACCTAAAGAAAAATCAAATACTGCAAACTTCACATAAAATTCAAAGGTTATGAGATTTAAAAACAATATTCTACATTTCTAATCTTTCATTATGAGCATTTTGAGATTTTTCTATCAAAAATGTCATACTAAAACAGCATTGATGCAGTGTAACTGTGTTAAAACACGGGCAATAGAGGTGTTACTTTCAGCTAAAGGATGGTGGTCTAACATGACCACCGAAACATTCTAATATCTGACAAACTAAAGAGTGCAGGAGGAGAAAGTGTAAACACATACTGTTGCTAAAACCCACCCGTGGACCTGACTGCGTCTTGGGGCAAGTCTTTCTCAACCAAGACAGCAACTAAGCGGCTAAAACATGTCCAGCAAAAAATGTAAACAAATTAATTTCATCAATAATCAAACTGGGTGTAAAAAATAAAACTATGAAAAAGCTGCTTCAATTCACTTGATCCTTCCTTGTTACTGGAATATGGCAGGAAAGATGAAACAAAATGGAATAGTGCTTTCTTTCTTCTTTTTTTCTTTGCATGAGGTGACATGGTGGTAAGTGTGTGAATAAGAATGAATGGAGTGGGAGTGCAGTGGGAGTCAGAGGTGATGAGATAAGACATGATGTGATGTGACATTGGTTAAGAGAGGCCTCTGATCCCACGTCGCCCTGCACCCCGCCTCAGGTGAGGGAGAAGCTTAGCCGAGGCTGGTGATGTTGGCTTTTCCACCGGGGGGAGCCACGATGCGTTGAGTGGTGCGACGGGGAACGTTGTCATCAATTTGGGCACCTGAAAAATTTAAACACAACACAGTGTAACTTAAATGTTCAAATGTGTAGGAGGCCGACTACCAGGAATGAACTTTGTTTGCTTTCACTCACCAGACAGACTGAAGCCAGACTGGTGCAGGTTGCGCACTGGCTGGTGAGTAACCTGCTGCTGCTGCTGCTGCTGCTGCTTGGCAGGGGAAGTCTTCACCGAGGAGACTGTGGACATCACCTTGGGAGTCACGGTGACCTCACACACCGGCCCGTCGTACTGGCCCCTGGGGACTCCTCGCAGCTCTGTGAGCTACACATGCACATTTATCAGACCACAGCCTGCAGTTCACCAGCTGTCTATATCTCTGAGCAGTGAGTTTCTCTGCAGCTGGATCAGAGGTGCAGCTGCCTCCTCATAGGACTCAC
The DNA here is from genome assembly GCA_900323345.1 of Pseudochromis fuscus. Classification (NCBI taxonomy): domain Eukaryota; kingdom Metazoa; phylum Chordata; class Actinopteri; family Pseudochromidae; genus Pseudochromis; species Pseudochromis fuscus. Next base: position 20,308 of record OOFC01019724.1, read on the forward strand.
CCTGCTGCGAGCCTTTATCCTCTTGTACACGTGGTCTGGGAAGGGTTTACGGCTGACGTAGCGCCCACAGCCCTCTGTAGTGTGGAGGCTGCCCTCTTCCAACACTATTTTGCCCTGGCTGATCACCACCAGAGGACCTCCACGCACCTCCGTCCCCTCAAAGATGTTGTACTCCACAGCCTGTGGGAAGAATAGGTTTGATTAATGAAATCCTGATAGTGATTTTCAGTCATGTTACAACATGAAAGTTGTTATTTTGCCCGCTCCAACACAAACATTTATTGGTTATTGTCAGTAAATGTAATTGTCCCATTTTAAACTACAGACTTCAAGCTTATTTTCCAGCACAGACTGTGAATAAAAGTGGAGTTAATGGTGAAGAGCCAAAAAGTGCAATGGTCACTAGATGCTGGCTCCTGTAGACAACCATTTCAAATCATCACGTTCACATATAAAATACCCAAGTCAATAAATCTTTCCCACAAGTCATTGTGATGTCACTAGCCTTCTTATTCATGCCTTGACTGCCCACATTAGATATTTTATTTATTTATACAGTCAGTTTTTCATCCACATTCTGTTATTCTGCATGTAATACTACTCCTGCTGAGTACAGTTATTATACTTCATTTCTTAAAAAAGGAGGCTCTGCATGCAAAGGGGCAGCTCATCACATCCCATCTTAAGAATTAGGTCTTAATATCCATAAAACAATAAACCGTTTGTGGATTAATTAGTGAAGACAGGTTAATCTGACCAGGTTGTGGTTCTTAGCTGAGATGATCTTAGTGATGTCTGGGTCCCAGAGCACCAGGTCAGCATCAGAGCCCACAGCGATGCGGCCCTTGCGGGGGTACAGGTTGAAGATCTTAGCTGCGTTCGTACTGGTAACCGCCACAAACTGGTTTTCATCCATCTTTCCAGTCACCTTTTGGGGACAGGACCACAAATCACATACTGAACATGCTAAACATACACAAAGGATTACAAGGCATTTTGCTCCAGAGGACTTCATGCTCTGGATTTTTTGGAATGTGTGAAAAGTAGGTCGTATAAAGCTCACCACGCATTTGTCCCAGATTAGGGACATCCTCTCCTCGGTGCCGTTGGTGCCTTCTGGAATTAGAGTGAAATTATCTTTGCCTACTGCACGCTGAGAAGTCTGGAAAGTGCAGTGAGCACTACCAGTCACCTGCAGGTCCCCACTGGATAAGAAGAAAGAGCAAGAAAACTATGATGCCTCATATGTGCAACATAGATCATGTTTGATCTGTTACTTAAAAGAAAGCTGTGACATTTACAATACATTATTTTCATGCACTAACTGTATGTTAATGCCACCCTTCTCTGCAAAGGGCATGCTATAATAAATGCGACATGTGAACTCATTGTGTTCCAGCTCTTTTTGGTTCCTGCTCCAGAACACGTACCATGACAACAGAGAGTTGAGGTAGTCAGGAGTGGTGGGATCAGGACTGAGCGGTGGGGAGGTGACAAAGGCTGCTGCCTTGGCCCAGTTCTTGCTCCAGTAATGGGTACCATCTGTGCCCAAGCTCGCCGATATAGGTTCACCATAAACCACAGCACCTTACGGATGCATAATGATGTTAGTGCAAAGTAGTTTTACAAAAGAAATCAAGTTTTAACAAATTTCAAATGGTTTGTAACTCATTTGAATAGGTTTGAAAATTCCCCTCCGAACTCCATGAGCCTCAAAAGTTATCTTTCATAAATGCACAGAGACACCATCAAGTGACTCGTTTCTCTGTGAACACTCGAGTGAGTGCACTAACCAAACTGTGCATCTCCACATCACCTCATTAACTGAAAATGTGCCCTCCCTGCGATGTTTTCCTGGCCACTGATACTGTTCTACACTTGTGTATCACACCTAAGCACCTGCATGACTTTGACACTAAATAAACACCACAGAAACTAATTCAAACTGTCTACATTTCAAACTGGTCATTACAGTCTGAATATGGACTCTTCACCCCATGTCTGAATCAATATTTGAATATCAAATAAAAAGTGACAGCCCAGTGTGCTGGCAGAGAAAAAAGTTAACAATTTCTCTTCTTACCCCTTTTCCTAGCGAGCGCAATGACATCAGCAGCACTCTTGCTCATCACCTTGGTGATGTAGAGGGGACAGTTGGTCTGATTGGCTATGGTGACAGAGCGATTTACTGCTTCGGCCTCCACCTGCAGATAATGATGACATGCACCCGCTCAGAGGTCAGCTCTCTTCTGTTCCACACTGCACTCCCTCCTTTCACTGTAAACAGTACATCAGTCTCACCTCCTCTGGACGACTGAGCACGTGACCTTCGGGTCCGGTGATCCCCAGCTCTAGAATACGTCTCTGCTCCTGGAACATCCACACGACAACATTGAGAATCCAAAATAGAAATAACTGAACCACAACTGAGATCTAACTGATTTCATGAGCGGTTTTGTTACCTCTGCAATGATGTCTCCATTCTCAGCGTGCACCTGTGCAATGGCTCCCAGGTCCCTGATGACGCTGAACACCTCGTAGATCTACAAGAACATGGCACACACTGGTCAACTGGTAGAGCACCCACCCACACCAGCAACATCTAACAGCCTAGAAAGCATATGCTGTGCCTCAGCAGAGATCCAATACTAATACAGACCGCAAAGCCAAGCATACCTGAGAGTCAGAAAGTTGGAAAACATCCTTATAAGCCAAATAGACCAGGAAAGAGTTGACACCTGAAGATAGAAAACTTATGAGAGAAAACAGGCAAAGGTGGAATAAAGAGAGCAAAAGAGGGAAAAACCCAGAGCGAAGGAGAAAAGTCAAATCAAAAAGGATGAAAATTACAAAGCAGAAATATCGAGTTATTGTTTGGTCACCGTGTTTTTTTTTCTCAGTGAAAAGGGGTTGATTTCTCTCCACGCACAGTCAGAGAAGCAACTTTACTGTGCCAGTATGTACCAGGTAAGTCAGATATTGTAAACTGTAAGTGTAGAACAAGCTGACAATGTTGACTTCATACCGTGATCCTTCACAAGTGTCTCCATCTCCTCCTGAGTGCCTTTGTTCCACTCTGTGATGTCCATGTGCAGAGAGTAGTCGCAGCACGACTTGCTGTCAGCCCACTCTCTCCACTGTTTGAAAGCAGCAACCAGGCCGACGCCAGGCTCCGGTACCACGTGGTCAACTGCACAACACAAACAAACAGGTTGGATTTTAATGTGCACATTCAAACTGCTAAATTAAATCATACGCTTGACGGCATGAACATCTGTAACGTTATAATCCCCGCAACAAAGATTACTGTGCTCTTAAACTGGCTGCATATGCATGAGGAAATCTGTCTGATGTAGGACATACCGATCATGGTCGTCCCCCCAGCCAGGGCCGCCCGGGTGCCCTGGTAGAAGTCATCTGCTGCCACCATGCCTCGGTCGGGCATCTGGAATCGGGTGTGCACGTCAATACCCCCGGGCATCACCATTCTCCCATGAGCCTCTATGATCTTAACCCCTCCGGGAACAATGAGGTTGTCTCCGATTTGCCTGAGAGAGAAAAATAAAAGGAAAAACACAAAGAATCAAAAAATGAAATCTGATTGAACTGTATTTTCCAAGAATGCAAATATTTATAAATCTCCACCACTGTTAATCTCCAAGTAAAACTTACTTGATGACTCCATCCTCCATGTAGATATCAGCCAAGAATGACTGATCATCGTTCACTATCTTTGCTCCTTTGATGAGGAGACGGTCGCTCTGAAAGGAGGAGACAGCATTTCATCAACCATAAAGCACAGAATTATCTATTGCTGCACAAAGTAAAAGAGCAAGAAATCATTTATCATTTATTTATTATTTAAACCAGAAGGAAACCTTGGCCACACTTCAGTGATTCATTTGGCTCAGTGCAGTTTCCACTTTGTTCAAAGACTTCCACAAGCCTTTTATTCAGGTGCACTGATCGCAGTTAAAATTGTGAAATATAACTAAAATCATACCATAGATCAGTCCATAACCAGTGTTCATCCTGTGTAACCTATGATCATACAGAGTTTATAGAATGGGTCAAGCTAACGTGACATCACCGCTGGTTTCAGGACTCACATTTTGAAGTCAGGAGTTTAGTGTTTGAACGTCACCACGTTAGGACCCAGGACCCTGAGGACACTTTCCAATGTGTATGACTCAAGTTCAGTCTGGTCTAACTGGAGACCAGACCTGTCAATCAAACTAACCACACCCCTAAATACTCAAGCCTCATATCTACTTAATGATGATTTTTTTTTTTTCAGATGGACCAGATTACTGGTAAAAGTTGACTTTATCTAATGACATCAGTATGACTTGTGGGGAAAATTTATTAACTGAATATTTCATGATTGAAAATGACTATTTTTGAATTGAAGTCAATTGTAGCCAGAGTGGGGCAGGGTGCAGCGCTCATCTAACAGAAATAAGGTCCTGGGTTCAAATCTTGGTTTGAGCCTTTTTGTGTGGAGTCTGCATGTCCTCTCTGTGCACACATGGGTTTTCCTCTCACAGTCCAAACACATGCTTGTTGGGGGAACTGATGACTCTATATTGGCCGTAAGTGTCAGTGTGTGCGTGGATGGTTGTCTGTCTCTGGGAGTTTGCCCTGCGACAGACGCATCCAGGGGGAGCCCAGCCCCCCATGACCAAATTAGACAAGTTGGTAAAGAAGGATGGAACCAGAGTTTTTTGTGGGCAGCATCTAGTGGCCATCAGCAATATTGCTCTTCTTTGCACTTCCATTCAAGCCTTTTTGAGCGTTGTTTGCTTCATCCATTCCTATATAGTCTACGACCAAGATTATTCCTCATGATTTATTGACGCGTAACAGACACCTCATTTGAAGAAAGGCATCATTTCTTGATCAAAACATTCAACTGAGAGGTTGGCCTGTTGAGCAGCACCATTAACTCCACCTGAATGACATGAAAGGAGTGCGTACTAGGCTGGCCTACTTCTCCTACAGGCTTTCTAGGTCTCTGAGGACAGCAAGGAAAGCTAATGAAGACAAAAGTGGTTTACTACTAACCGCACAGCAGGAAACATTCAGTTTCTAATGTCCAGAGTGGAGTGGACACACACAGGGGGAATGCATTAGGTACACAAGTCATGGCTTTATTGACATGATCTCCTCGGCCATTACTATCTTGTTAGAAGTTCATATAACCTATGTCTTTTCTGTGGTAACTAAGAGTGCTATATACCTTAGTCCAAATGGCTTTCATTATGAAGAAAATACTGAAGAGCTTAAACCTCTATAGGAATATAGCATAATGTAACGGACATATAAATATATCACGGCTGTTGAAATGGGCCCTTGTGATTAATTCTGTAAAACAGTCATAAAACTGAACTAATTACCAGGAACTGAATGTACTTAGCAAAGGGCAAAGTGTCAAACAGCACAGACTATACTATAAATGGATGTGGGAACTGTTTCATACACAGTATAACACTCAGTTTATTAGCAAAAAGTAATGCAGTCTAAAACAGTCCTGGAAGAAATTAAGACAAATTATCAGCATTTTTGTATTTTGTGGTACTGTGTGTGTGTGTGTGTGTGTGTGTGTGTGTGTATAAATCAATCAATACGTAAATAATAATAATAATAATAATAATAATAGTGATGATAATAATAATAATAATAACAATAAAAAACAGTGGACAAATCAATAGAAACAGTTTTAAATATAAATAAATATATACATTAAATATAAATTATATAATTCAAAATGAACAAGCAACCTTTTTTTCCATCATCATTGCCTCAGTGTATTAGGATTTAATTATTTTTTGATGGGTTTTTTTTCCAACCAAAAATGAAATATGAATGAATGAAGTTTTCATATTAGAATCTAAATAAACAAAGAGACATGTACTTGTTAGAATTTGTGTTTTAAATGACAAAACACTGGCCAATAAATAAACTGCTTCTTGACACGGTGATACACAATCTGAGTGTATAAAGTCAAAGAAGGACTGTCCTGCTTCTGGTGCTATGAACCTGTGACTAAAACCTTGTCAGCTATCATTCCTGCTTTGGAGACAATGTCACATGGACAAATTCAATCACTGTTACTCACAGCCAGACCTTGTGGTGTTGTGTTCAAATCTCTGCAGAGTGAAATTACATGTTTCAGTCCACATTAATAAATGTTGTCTCACTGTTTGTATGTGTGAAGGCCTGCTGCACAGTTACAGCTGACTGCATGCATGTACTGTCTGTATGTTTATAACTATGGCTTGACCTGACAACCACCTACTGAACTGTTTCTGCAAAACACAGCCTGGCCCTCAGTCAGTGCACAACGTGTGGACTACGTTTCATATAAAAGCTACATGATGAAAGCATAGGGTTTAAATAGGTGCTGTTCAATGACCTACTTTACAAAAGGGGGTTTTACTTCTTTTAACTATAATAACATCTCTACTGAGGTCTATTAATAATTTGCTTTTTGGCTGAAAGGCTGCATCACAAAGCACAGCACATGAGCAAATTAACATTTACAGCATTTCCCAGGGAAAACAAAGATATTTGTCTAAATGACAAAACAGCAGAGATGGAGAGTACTGAAGAAGGCTGGAGATAGAAGGTGGAGGATAAAAGATGAAATGATGACAGTGGAGGAGCCTGTGTCCAAAACCTGCTACCTACAACATCCAGGCTGAGGATGCCGACAGGAAGACTAGCAGAAAGTGTTTATCACAGAGAATTAATACAACCTAAGCTCCAAAAAGCTCCCTGCAAACCCACCGGCTGGTGATCATTGTTCACCCCAGGCTCTCAGTATGTGAAGCTGCTGTTCACAGTGGAAATGAATGGAGACGGCAGCTAGGCGCAGGCTAGCTTTAATCCCGAGGCTCAGCGCATGTTTAAAAACACCTCCACCTACAGACAGATACAACATTATGAAACAATACTCACTGTAATTCGTGGGATGTTCTTCTTTCCTTGGTAACCCGACATTTTGAAGCTCCCTCTGACACGGCTGCCCCCTGCCTCTCGGCTCACGCTAGCTAGCTACACTGGAAGAGGATGAATGGATGCTCTGCTTGTCGACGCCCTGCTCCAATACCGCCCGGGTCTCCTAATTTCTATCGACGGCAAGTCAAGTCTGCACAGTGCAGCCTAACGAATGGCTAGAAATGAGAAGCTGTATCTTTGCCTGACAGCACTATCCTTGGATTTACTGCTGGAAAAAGGTCCCTGAAGACCAGACAAGATCCAAGAGGAGAAGGGCCACAAAGAGGTACCGCGCATGCGCACTGCCCCGCCCTGCTCAGTTGCAGCTCCATGTTTCTTTTTTGATGTCTTACTATTTGACAGTGTCAGATCAGCAATTACAAATCATTAATTCCTTGTTCTGTTAATGGTTGATAGATTATTGTAATTACACATCTCAGTAAATAATCTGTCTTGTCTAAATTATTTCAGGAGAACAAATTTGCCTAGGGATCACCATGTGTAATACTGTGCATGAACAGTTGTTTCTGCCATAGATACACTTTTTATCACTTATGCCCTGCACAACACAATACGTGCAAAAATATTGTACTAAACTGTGACACTGGGCAGGTACTTCCCTCCTGTGGGCAAATCCAATCCATTTCTATTCAACAGTCTTCTCTATTTTCATTTTTATTTTAGTATTATAATTAGGGCCCGAGCCCAAGCAAGGGGCAAGGGCCCTATTGTAATTGTAGCATTTGTTTCTTCTTTTTCTTTCTTTCTTATTATTACGCCACTTTGAGACTTAATTTGACCCCCTAAACCCACCAAATTCGGCACACACATCAGGCCTGGTGAAAAAATTGATAAAATGGAAAAACCAAAGCCCTTAATCCAAAAATGGGGTCTGTAGCCCCACCTAGGCTCAGAAAGGCGCCAGCTGCGGCCCACAGGAATGTCACAGACACGGGAGTGAAGCCAAATTGTAGTACTCATCAAGACCTAAAAACCACGCGCTGATACCCCTAGGCTAAAATCAACAGGAACTCAGGAAATTGCAAGTCAATCTTAAATCGAACGCCAAAATTTCACTTTGCTAAAAAATTATCTCTTTGCAGGGCGTACATGGTAGTGGCTTTAAAAGCTAACAGATGACTGAGGAGACAGTGTTGACCAATGTGACTTCGGGGATTTTTAATTACTCTAATTGTTTGGATTTTATAAGCCCTGAAAGTTAGAGTGCTCCTCTGTGAAATCGCCTTAAACTCTGTACAAATGCATTGAAAAAAAAGGCACTCCTGTCACTCTGGGCCCGCCACAGTCTAAAGTATAAGTCTGACGGCTTTCTAACCTATGCAAGAAAGAAATAAAAGAGTGCAACAAAACCTTCTACAATATGGTATTTTGTGTGAGGTTTGCTCAAGTTTATGATACTTTTTAGGACATTTTTTGACAATCTTTCCTCTGAGATCAGGTCGTGTTCCATTCTCTCCTCCCTCGTCCTGCTGTGTCCTCTCCTGTGTCACTCACTCTGAATAGGGCAACACACACATACACACACTCAACCCTTAAAGGGAGCAGGAAAACACTGTGAAACTCAAACTGTGTTAACTCGGAAACAGTACAATATAACAAAAACATGTAAATGCAAGATTTACAGATCAAAGTCTTGTGACTCCTTTAAGATTTGAATGAAGTCTGTAGCTAAAACTATGTCTGGCCAGTGGAAGCTCAAACAGGTGTTGGTTTGACTGCTTTCTGCTTTGGATTCACTGCTTGGAAACACATGAGTGAACATTGTTTTTTTACTTTATATGTGTAGAACATGGATGAACTTGATTCAGTGCCTGATTTCAAGCAGTGACTGCAGTTACGTTCTGTCCTGCCTGCATGACAGAAAGAAGGCCCACATTGCACTTGGACGGCGCCGTTGACCG
>OOFC01019726.1:0-11383 GCA_900323345.1 Pseudochromis fuscus
CTGTTTACGGTATTGACAGAAAGGGACAGGAAGAAGAAGATGCGGAAGCACGACAGCGACAGGCAGCCGAACCAACCAATAAAGAGGGAAGATGCAAAACAGCACGGCTTTCGGATTTTTCCGTTTTTTTTTTTAAGAAGGCTAAATAGCACGTTGACCCTCTCCATGGGAAATGTGAGTACACAAAAACCAAGACAGACAGTCGACCGACACAAAGTAGTCTTCACTGAAGCACTTCCTGTTTAAAATACTACATTAACGGGAAGCATGTTAGTCGGGGATTCTGCTAGCACTTAAGCTAACCCGTCGCCCAGCTTGCGACAAACCACACTCGTGCAAATTTTTATTGTTTGACAGCGCTATTTATTACTGCACCTTAACAGGCATTAGTTATCCAATTAGTCGATTAGTCGATGGAAAAATCTATAGATTATTTGATTACTAAAATAATCGTTAAATGCAGCCCTATCCTACTCACATGATTCAGTCTATTTAGATACTCAGTCCCCACTCTGATACAAAAATACAGCATACTTATACTTACTTAATGTACAATGCACTTTATTCTGATGTACTCTTGTGTTTCTTCACATTGTGTTCCTTCTCAATATTTCTTGCTTTCACCCTGAACCACATGAACAGTTGGTGTGTTGGTAGTTTCCAGGAAACGCTCTGCAGATACTACACAGAGCTCTCCACTCGCTCCTCCAGGCATGTATCTCGCAGCAGTAACGTACACAGCTGAGGTCGCCCACTCGTGCTGTGGCCACAACCAGCAGCCATCCAATGCATTATGTTGTTTCACAATACAGCCTGGCTGCTCTCTGTGGATCAGGGGAATGCAAAAGAAGTAGGAAAAATCCCCCCGTGAACCTTTAGGGCTTCAGATAGTTTGATTAAATCCAGATTTTCATTTTTTATTTATTTTTTTGTGGAAGTGAATTTTTCCTGTACTATGCATAAAAATATCCAAAATGTTATGTGGATTGCAACAAAAGGGAACGAAGCACAGCAGCAAACAGCATCTTATTCTTGCAGGTACTCAAAAATCAATTTTATTGTCCATCCCTTTTTTTTATTACTGTACATAAACCTCCTGCAGCCGATGTTCTCATTAAGAAAGCAGACACTCACAACAACTCTTTCCCAGAGTCTACAAACTATTCTGGCAGGTAAAACTAAAGAGTTTGGATATTACACTCACTCCTAAAAACTGACCATTTGTAGTCTATAAATGTGAGTGTTCACTGTCGTTTCTGATGCATTAAAAACATATTTTCTCCTCTTCTTGATGAAGGACTCTGGGGTTTGATGGTTTGAGTAACTCTTTTTCACAGTTCACAACAGTCAGTGCACAGGAGTTGGTCTTTCACACAAACAGGACACAGTTTACAGCTGATTCTCCATCCTGTGGCACTAAATATTTTTTAAAATGACAGCTTGAATTTTCCATTTAAACATCATATATGATATAACAACATAGCCTTGGCTCAAAGATGGAGTTCTTTCTCGGCTATGAATTAGTTTCACCAAATGTGTTTTGAAGAGACTGCAACTAGGAACTCACTCCTGTGAAATGTCATTTGATCTGCTCGGTTTTGCTCCCTTTCAGGGGTCAATGAGGTCGACCGACCTTTCACCCTCGCAGAAAGTTAGACCAGTGAAACCATCAGATTTCACCTGCGCTGCTGTTTCTGCTCTTCAGAGAAGCGACTGGGCCGAGCTCTGCTTTCACACTGCTGCACAAGAGCACCAAAAAATGAGCTGATTCCTTTATATTGTGAGTGACCTTTATTAAAAACTAAACACCAGCGACTGTTATTAACAAGTGGTTTCCAAGCACAGACAATTTTACTGTGAAGAAAATTATTTTCAAGTGGATTAAAATAACATCAGGTCAGACTTGTTATCGTGAATCAGTCACAGCATTTTGACAGTATCATCTCAGTACTAAGCTAATATGATCTATTACTGGTACTGTAGGTGTTACATCAGCCAGAAAATAACTTTCACTGGTATTTCTTCTGCTCGAGCCAAAGCAGCTGTAGGGGAAAATGTATTTATTTATCAAACACCTTCAGATACCTTCAGAATCATTATTGGTCTGAGAGGATTTTCAGAGTCTTCACATTTAGATTTTGATCATTTTGAAGGTTTACAGGATGTAAAGAGGAAATCCTTCTGCAGAGTCAAGCTGTGGGCTACAACTTGAATCCTATTTTTAGGCTGTATTATTTCTTCCCTGTCAGTAGTCGCTTACTTCTCTGGAGTGTACTTCTTGGCAACTTTTTGAACCCTTTAGAAAAAAAAAAAGCGTTGTCTACTTGCTAGTCAGAGACGATGCTCTTGGTTGTGTGAGGTGTGAGCAGCAGAAATTTGAGGCTGGAAGTGGTGAAACTTTCCAACATTTCACAAGAAAAATCTGCTCCCGAGGGTGATGAAGCACTTAATTAGAGCACCTCTAATTAAGTGTAGATAAATATCACCAGACCCATTTTAAAATGTGTTTATTGACTTTTCAAGACTTTTTTTTTTTTCTTTAAGCCAAAGGAGAACCAACATGACTTGCCATCATTATCAGTGTTTATCTCCAGTCATCACCTCTTTTCATTTATGCTCTGCAGACTGAGCATCTGTGCAGTTATTAGTTATGTTGTTTTTTTATTTCGCACACTCAGAAGCAGAAGCAGCATCCACCGAACGAGGACACGAGGCAGCTGTCATCCACCTTTTGTGGTCGTTTCTGTGGTTGATGAAACCGGAGCGACACGTTTCGGTGTGAATCTTTGAGTTTGTTGTGGTGCACGGTTGTCACTGGACAGGTTTCAGTGGGAGGAGGAGTGGTGATGATGGTGATGAGGAAGTCTCTCGTTGTGAATCACTACAGCCTGACAGAGATTGTCAAGAGTGGGACCGGATCCACGCCACAGTCGATAGTTTTACTTTCATCTAACACTCTGACTCAATATTAGTTTCTTGGAAAGCAAACAAGCAGTTTATTAAATGTTCATAAAGTCATCTACTTGGACAGAATAAATATTTCCTATGGTTTCTCCACATGATAATGAAATAGTCCAAAGAAATAACCAACAGATGCATTGAAAGTCACAGCAGTCATTATCTGTAGCCCTAATGTCTTGTATTTCTGCACATGCTTTAATCTTTTGTTAAAGTCACTGAAATGATTTAAAACTGTGCATGTGACCTCGTCCTGTGCAGCCTTTTAGTAGCTTGGGGTAAAATGTCTCTGCACCGCCGCCACCAAGATGAATTTCTGACATTCTGTGGAAAATTATGCGTGGAACAAAGACGAGGAGACGGTGGAAGTGGGCGAAGTAATGAATGCAGTAATGGAGGTTAATTTCACACATCTGTTTCTGAGAGGCGACAGGAAATCGCAAAACTCTCTCTAAAGTCTCCCAGCATCCAGCGACGCTTCCACGTTTCAAGGTGAACAAAGGAACAGTACAGGAGATAAATAATTACAGCGTTGTCCTTCTTCTTAGCTTCAGTTTTATTTGGTCCTTGATGATACATGTGTGAAAATACCATTGATGCTTCCAGCATAGTGTGAATAAGTCTCTGAATGTTAAAGACGACGGCAGTGATCTCCTTTTTTCCTCCTCATAAAATAAAGGAGCTTTTTTGCATGTTATTCTTCTCTGAACATTTCAAAGTGCAGTTTTCTACACCTAACAGTACGATGATTTTATCACTTGTTATTGGTCTTTTGGATACATCAATATTGATATATCCAGTCATTCTGATGCCGTAAGCTAAAGTCAGTTCTTGCTCTCAGTGATCTGATGGTCCATCTTAAAGTCATTTCATCATTAAAGTAGATACAAGAGGTTTACGGCGTCCTCAACCTACAGTGTTTCATGGTTAGGTCACCACCTCCCACAGATTTGTTAAGAGTCTTGTTCCATCATTCAGTTTGTCACGTTAAACAAATTTTGCGCAGGAGTTAGTTGGCAATCGGAGTTGACGACTACGTCGTGATGCGGCTCTATACAAGGAAGACGGCTTTGTTTACATCTGGCGGTTTTTCGCGATTTGGATTGTGCTAAATCTACACATCCAGATGGAACAGACCACTTTAACGGTCCACGTGCTTGTGTTAATTTATGCAGATTTAACCAGAATGCAACCGGCTTCCACAAGCGTGTCATGACCAGAACTGTTCAATATCACTGATTTCTCCAGGAAGCCACCATTCAGGGTGCGAATGATCTTGGGGTAATGCTGGTGAAAGGGTTAATTAGGATTAAAAAGGGTTAATTCTGACTTATGTTGCACCGTAGGAAGAGAATTCCAACACATAAATACTGGTTGGATTTATACAGAGCTTTTCTAGACACTCAAAGCGCTTTACAGAGACCATTATTCATTCATACCCAGTCATACCGGTGGTAGTAAGCTACGATAGTAAACTGACCAGGAGCAGGAATTAAACAACCGACCCTTCGGTTGGTAGAGGGCTGCTCTACCACTGAGCCAAGGACTTCCTGTCTTAAGCTTCAAAAAGAGGAAGATGTTAGGTCTCCACTGAGACCAGCCCTTAACTCAAGCCTCATGCACATTGGACAGTGTCCTCAGGTTCAAATGCCAGACTTGCTTTCTCACCCCTCACTTCATATCCATATATGGACACTTATGGCTCCAAAAAACAATCCACAAACCAACATGGTTTGTTGCCTTCACACACTATACAGAATAGACGAAGCTAAGGTGACGACACCTGTTGATCTTTTTACTACTCTTCTACAATGGTAGTGCTAGTCTACACTTCCTATCCTCTACATTTCAGAGGATATTTTACTCTGCTGTATTTGTTTTTAACAGATATACTTCCCCGTTGCTTTCAAGATAAATATTTTATTTGTAAAATATATGATGAGGTAAAATTGTTCTCTGTACATTTAGAAATGCAAGCTTAACTAACAGCATGCAGACAGTGAGGTGTGTGACTACTTTTCCAAAGATGGTGGTACAGTCATTTCCATTGCATACTTATGTCAGATATTCTTTAATAAAGTCATTTTAGCAGCTTTCTGAGTACATTCCTGCTCAAAAATGAACTATCAGCTGCCATATCTGTGATTTCTGTTCGTTCTGAAATTGGTATCAGTCAGTCTCTACTTCTCGGTAGATCTGGTTTGACTCAGTAGCCATGCTGCTGTTCTACATCTGGCAGAGTTTGACATTTTTGCCTTCAGAGTGTTGACAGTGGAGACGGGCAGGGGAAGTAGAGTGACAGGCAACAACGGCCTCGTGCTGGAATTAAACGTAGTAGCTGCAATTATCAACCGCTTGGCCTCAAGGACGCCGGTAATATCTGACTGTTACCAGAGATAACAGTGTTTCTAATATGGTGGTGAAAGCCGGCTCTCTGTTGTAGCGGATGTGCGCTGCCTGTTTTTTTTTAATGTGCTCTCCAGCTTTCATATCGCCGGTGTCCTTACATGACCCTGAATGCAGCAGACTCGGTTCATCGCTGGGCTGAACTGAGGCTGCTGCATTCAGGGTCATGTAAGGACGCTCTCAGTGGCGGTTTGTTATGTCTCATCTTTTATATATTTATATATTGCCCCCGGTGTTATCCCTCCAGTCATCGAGCGGCGGTTCAAGAGCAGCAGCAGCAGCAGCAGAGGACAGAAGCTGAACAAATATTGATGATGAATACTGATGTGTGGAGCCTGGAATAAGGGTGAAATCCCTCATAATGAAAGCTGAGTGCAAATGTAATTGGTTTATCTGGACTCGTACTGTGATCCGCAGCTTGTTAACAGGCACAATAAATGGCTAAAAGTATGTGGACACCTCCTCACCCCCACCCTGAATGCCCCCTGTCCTGTTTTAGTTTGTGACATCTTCATGCTTCAGCAAACCAGAGCTGCACTATAAAAATAACAGGCTGTAGAATAAGCAACTCACCACAGTGCACTTTGTAACTTTGACTTTACATTAGATCCTGTGTAATGTTTAGGTTTTTAATTTTTCATGAAGGACATTTACATATGTAAAAACAATGAAACTGATTAATAACACATTCTTTTCACATTTGTTCTAAAATAAAATGTTTGTAAAATTACTCATTGCTGCTTCATTTTGTGGCTAATTGTCACTAATTCTATCATATTTTAGTATTTAGCTGGAGTTCAACACCAAAAATCTTTTAAAATAAACTGAA
The DNA here is from genome assembly GCA_900323345.1 of Pseudochromis fuscus. NCBI lineage: Eukaryota > Metazoa > Chordata > Actinopteri > Pseudochromidae > Pseudochromis > Pseudochromis fuscus. The sequence goes on from OOFC01019726.1 coordinate 6,194, forward strand.
AAAATTCCATAAAATTACTGAACTTCAGTGTATAACAGGCAGTTAATTGCTGATTTAATGGTTAGATGTTTTAATCTGCATTATTTGTTAGGAAACTGAATCTTCTTGTGGAGGTTTAAAACAGGCACTGCCAATGTTTTCCTAATTTTATCTATAAAATGTCAAGTGATTAGTTGAGAAAACAATCTGAAGAGACTTACAGAAAGTTTAAATAACAATATTGTTAGAGAAGCTTCTGCTCTTCACAACCATGTGCATTAAGCCAGTTTCTTGAAGAAATGGTTTTGTATAAAAGAAAGTACTTCAACCTCATCCAACCATCCTAAGGTTTATTGTGTTAAAAGATCTGGTGGAAAGTCTGAAGCCAGAAAAACAGAAGTCATTTTTGCACATGGTTCTGGAACAAGGAGTGTAATATTGAAGTGTCCGAATACTTTTGGCCACATAGCAGAGTTTTTGTCTCATTTAAATTCTCTTGTACTTTAAAGGAGTTAGAAAATGCTTCATTTCTAGAGATATATCATCTCCGTTTGTCTTTTGGTAAATGATGAAATATTCAGCTCTCTAGGAATAAGTCACTGCTCGACTCAGCAGATGTCAACATCTGTCTTCAGATGCCCACAGCCCTCAGTGTTTCTGGGTTGTATATTTGCTCCCACCAAACAAACAAGAGCTGCTGTGTTTACAACTGCTATCAAACGTACTCGGTGTGAACGTGACCCGAAGCCAACCCCACTGGCACAAATATAAAACATTACATCACAGAGGAGTCGCTGGGCGTCATGTGACGATAACATCTGTGTGAAGCTCATCAGCGCGTGGCGGCTTTCTAATAGGCGGCAGATCAGTGTGTGTCCTCAGCAGCCCTTCACCACATTTCATCTCTGTCGACTAACTGGGCTAATTTCATGGTCTGATGAGCAGACAGAGGCAGGCTGGCAGACTCACGGTGTCACCGGAGACTTTAAAGGCAGGTTTTTTTATTTAAGCTCCAAGTGTGTGTGTCTGTGTGTGCGTTTGGAGGAGGACGAAAGCGTGGTGGGTGTTCGCCTGGCGATCCCTCTCCCATCGTGACTGGAGTGGTCGGACTCCTACAATTAAGCAGTGAATCATACAAAGTGACGGCACAGCGAGTCACTGCTGCTGTTTGTTTCTGCGGAGGACGACTGTGACGCTGCTGATGTGAAACTTGTGAGATCCTCTCCTCTCTGTTTGTGGTGTTTGGCTTGTCCATCAAACAGTGTGGGTGGGACTGTGACGTTGTCAGTGTATTTTCAAGTCTCTGTGGGTGGCCTTTTTTTTTCTGCGGTTATTCAGTAAAACCAAATTGAAAACTTTAATGAAGCTCTTTTTGCAGCGCCCCCTGCTGTGTGGACACCCGTTCTCCTGCATGTGAAACAAGTTGCTCATTAGTCAGTGTTCAAGTGCTGCTCTGATTAATTAAAGCATCATCAAAACCTTCTTTTTTATACTGAGGCAACCACATGTACATCAGCAACTTTTTAGCCTTTTTTTAAAAAAAGAGTCTAATAATATATGTTTGAAATTTAACACTTCATGCCTCTAAAGCAGGGGTGGGTAATCCTGGTCCTCGAGGGCCACTATCCTGCATGTTTCAGATGTGTCCCTCTTCCAACACACCTGATTCAAATGATCAGCTCATCATCAAGCTCTGCAGAAGCCTGATAATGATCCCGATCATTGAATCAGGTGTATTGGAAGAGGGACACATCTGAAACATGCAGGATAGTGGCCATCGAGGACCAGGATTACCCACCCCTGCTCTAAAGTGTTTTCTTCAGTTTAAGCTATTAAAACAGTTTTGTGATGTTTATGTAAGAAGCTATTAGACATTAAGTAGATGATGAATGCAAAATCTGTAAAGCTGGAGACTCTGGCTGGTTGCTTGATTCTGTCACTAAAATGTTAACTCATTTGTTTCTTCTCTGTTTGTGCTGTCAAAGAAATAGTCCTGCACATAATGCTTGTAAAATTGTGAGTTATTGTTTTTACATTTTAATTTTGGTTGGAATCAAACAGTTTATTTTGCGTTGAAGAAACCAGAGTTGACATGAAAGCCAAGATATAAGTGTTTTTTTCCAAAATATCTGTCTGTTCCTTTGAAGCTAAACTGGCAACAGATTGAGTTGCTTTTGTGTTTTCAGTCGAAATATATTCGAGAGGAATTATGTTTTCCTCAAAGAGCGCCACACTTGGATGGTGTGCTCCAGCTTTTGCCTCCTTTGTTGCCACCATACTGTCAAGCTCAATTATTATTATTGTTTTTTGTTTGTTTAACATTATTTGCTTCTTCCTGTGTTTTCCAGGCTTCGATGAGAGGCTCTCCATGATGCACAGCTAACACTGTCGGCTGCACCACCACAGGAAGAGACGTGGCTGCTGCACCATCCACAGTCGACGCATGGCGGTATTAGGGGTAAGAAACGCCTGGTTGGGGTTTTTGCTACCAGTGCTTGTGTTTCCTGGCTTTTAATGACCTGCATGTATGTTAACTGTAGCATACCAACATGTTAATTCATTGTGAGAAATAAAAGTCTGAGTTTTGAATACAGTTTGCTAAATCAAACAAATCAAACTTTATTTATATAGCGTTTTTCATACAAAAAGAAAATGCTATCCAAAGTGCTTTACATTTTAAAACAATCCATTGAGCCCACCCAGCATCTTGACCCTCACCCAAACACCTGACCACCACCCAGACATGATCACACATATTCACCCACCTCACCCACCCACACGCAGAAGCACACACCCTCCAGGCATGGAGGTTGGCATCTCTGACAGAGGAAACACTGACAAATAAAAAGGGTAACAATATAAAATGTAAGAGTCAAACCCGGGGAAAAGTCTAAATAAATAGGGCAGATTAAATAGCAGATTAAAGCTAGATAAATATATAAAATACTAAAACTGATGAGTAAGGACACTATGTAAATATCAGCTAATAGCTAAGCTAAAACGGTGGTTCTTGAGCCTGCTGTTAAAAACCTGAACATTTTCTGCAGACCTGAGGTGCTTGTCTTTGAAAGTGAAACAGTGAAGTTTCTTCCCATTAGTGCTGCACCTAACAAAGTGCATTATAACTTGTTCATTATTTTCTTCATAATTTTTTTTTTAAATAGTTGGTGTAAAATCTCAGTTCAAAGGAACATTAAATTGACCATTTTCCCCTCAGCAAACATTTAAAAACCAAAGATATTCAGATTGATATTGCACAAGATAAAGTAGAGGACTCTCACAATTGATAAGCTAAAATTAGGGAATTTAATTAAGATTCTTGTTTAATTTAATTGGGTTTAAAAAGTTTGCCAAATTTTCTCTTTTGAAAAACTAATCAAATTTTGAAGAGTTCTGAGTTGTACAATCAGAAATAACCCATTACAGGAGAATTTATTTCACCAGTTCCTGAAAAGGTGACATTTTATAATCTTTTTTTGAAGAAGGCTGTTTTGTATCCTTGTCAGTCTGCAGACTCCTCCACAGATTTATCAGTCATTCAGGATTTTCTGAACAGGTTTGAGGTTCTTAATAATGGGTGCTGGTTGTTTTGTTCACTCTCATTCACCAGTCATGACTGGATATTACCTGAGTGATCAGTGCTGGGTACAGAGTGTATATAGAATGGAGGAAGGAAGCGTGACGTCACCTGTTGGTTTGTGGACTTAGTGTTTTGAAGCCAGGAGTTTGGCGTTTGAACGTCACCATGTTGGTCGTTTGGAGGCAGAAGTGACCATATTTAGTTGTATTGGCAGGAGTGAGGAGGTGGGTCTGAAAATTGAACCTGAGATTACTGTCCAATGTGTTCGAGACTTGACTTTACTTCTTCAATTCTTCTTTTTGAAGCCTAATATCTTCTTAATCATGATTTTTTTTCCTGATGAAAAGGATCATTATTGAGTTGAATTTAGTTGGAGCAAGAGTTGTTTGGATGTTGGTCCCTCTCCTGGTTTCTTTGTGGTGTTTCTTATGTCCTGTGGGCCAACATATTGTAAGAGTTGTGCATTAATTGTTTTTTTTGTCTAGTTGGTAAATGAATGGAGTGTTAAGTGGATAAACAGATGTAATTAATATGTTGTAGTAGAGTTGATTTGAAGGTCAGGAGATACAGAGCATTCAGTAAAAATGAAAGTGTGGTCTGACATGAAGACATCTGTGAAGTGAAACTGACTGGGGGATGCCCAGTGGAGTCTCCTCAGGGTGTCTCTGTGATACTGAAGGACTGCCTCCAGTTGTATCAGATGAATAATCCTTTTAAAAACACAGCTCAGACATTCTCTTTGAATTCTCTCTTACTTTGAAAGTTATCCATGATAGTAAACAGAAAGTCTCAGAGGGAATATATAAACACCTGTCAGGCTTACAGCTGCCGTTAGGATTTAAAGAGCCTTGATAAAGTTATGACATTTATGTGAATATAATTTTAGGCCCTCATTTATGTAATTCCCTGATCCTTCTTCTGCTTCTTCTTTTTCTTCTGATCCAGGGTCAGTCGGATATGAAGTGAAAAAATAGCCTGTTTTAAAATACATCAACTTTTTTTTTTTTACTAGCTAGTTCATTAGTTGCTAACTTGACAAAGAGCAGTACATTAATTTATACTGTCACTGCCTGGCACTATGACTGAATGCATTAGTCACCTTCTGTGAAAGAGCAGGGCTCAGATTGTAATGTGTTTACAGCAGAGCTTAAGTAAATGGTACATATGCAAAATCAGTGAGAAAACCATTAATTAGTCTGCACACTACAAGAATTATGAACATGTAGAAATACCTGACTCCCTGCTTAAAAACAAACTGGTTCAGTTAGCAGGACAACATACGGGAGGTGGTTGAGACCAAAAACAGAGCTAAAAAGAGAGTGATTATTAGACTTACATTAAGATAGACTAAAGTGGAACTTCAAATAAATAACAATGTTGCTTTGTAACTGCACGGTGTATAAGTATCATTAACCCATTTATGCCCAAATTTTTTTCAAAGGTTTCATGCATATAATTATGTCAGTTGAGTCACTAACAATCATGCTATGTGTGTATTTTTTCCATTTTGTACTTTGCTTTGAATAAAATGGCATTTTAATGTCTGGCCACTATAGTTGCCGGTGGGCACATCCCTTGTATCAAGGTATAAACCAGATACAATGGCACAATCTGCCAACAATACATAATCT